>JBBPUL010000091.1:0-40523 GCA_038094675.1 Spongispora temasekensis
TCTTTGTTGTTGTAACCTTATTCAAACTCCCCTCATTTTTGCGATCTCAATGGTGTTACACACCACATTATATAATATGACATCACTGGTCTAGACTGATCATATGATATAACATCATCAATGATGTCAGTAGTCTAGAATGCCTCATGTATTTAATAGTAGTAGATATATATAAAGCAGCCAAGAGTTGAGCTGAGCCCCAGCTTTAACCTCTTGTGTCTTTGTGACCTAAGTCGCAGTCCTCCCTTTCATCCTTAGCCTTCTTCTTTGTGGTTAGTAGAGACCAACAGTCATGCCCTGTTAGGTCACTTTATTAGGTCGAAGCTGCCATACATTCATCTCTACATTCACACCAATTATATAAGTGCCCTGCTCGTTGTCTTTTACTGATCCACAGGCATAAAGTGGTCTATCGTTCTATTGGAAATGTGGTTGCTCCATGATAGCTAGGAGAAAAACACTTCTACATAAAACATTTTGTATTTCCATTCACTTTGGTAGTGCATAGACCTCATTCAAGAGGACATGGCTATCTGTAGAAAAATAAGGATCAATCCCTTGGCACAAAGTAGGTCAGCGCAACAGTACTCCCTATGCAAAGGAGCAGAATCATAATATCTTCTGTGAGAGTCACAGTCTCAGAGAGCTAAATCTTTAGCCAGGCAGTTTCCTGGTCTCCCCCCCCTCCCCTACCCCCCCTCAACTCTCCAGTCCTGAGCCAGCATACAAGACTCTATGTGGGTAGTGTCAGCCATAGACTTGATGTGCAACCTAAAGCTGTGAGATGAAGGTGAGAGGTGTGGGTCCTGACCACAATGCACAGAGACTGGTCACTACTCCACCTAGGTGAGTATGTAGTGATGTCGAAGACAAAGGTAAAGTATCCTCGAGTGAAGACGCTGCGAGGCCAAGTGGTTCGAAGGGAGGGCAAAGGAGAGTGAGAGGGTAAAAGACACAATAGATTGCTATTTTGAGTAGGCTCAAGCTAAAGAGCCATTGCTTTGTACTATGCCCTATTTATGTGCTACAGCTCGATAAGAGAGGAATTCAAAAGGAGTAACTGGAGATAAGAGGAATGAGTCATGCACAGTGTGAAACAAGTCAGAAAGCTATACATGATAGAACTACATGGAATATCATGGAAGGTCTGAGTCAGCAATGGGAGATAAGGAAAATGCACAGCCATAATGGTGACTAATTGAGGGGCTGCATGCATTTAAGTAATACAACATAAAGAGAAATGAAGAAAGGAAAAAAGAAAAGGGGCCGATCATAACATTACCCCCTTAGTAGGGTCGAAACCCTAGTGAGACTTCTCTATAAGCCTCTGTGAGATCCTACCAGCAATCCAAACATGTTGCTTTCTCCAACAGAGTTAAAGAGGAAGTCATTGTCATTATCTAATGCTGGTGGGGACCTAGGCAGAGGGACCAGAAGTGCACAGCCAGAGTACTGAGAGTGGCTGGAAGTGTAGGAGGTGTGGGGCCAAAAGGAACCCTGGGACTGACGGGAACTGCAGGAGGAGGTGGATGAGGATGAGGACTCTGGCGGGGAATGACAGTTATGGAAGGGGCAGGTGGCCTGGGTGTGTCCAGGGGAGTGGCGGTGGCAGAAGGAGCATATGTAGTGGGGACAGTGCACCCTGATGTGCCCGAGTCTGTGATACACGAAGCAAGAGTCATGGTATTGGTGGTGGTTGCTGGGGCAGAGTAAGTCTCCCTGGAGGATTCGTCATTGAACTATAGCTTTTTGAATATAGTCAAAGTGGGCTTAGAGAGTATCGATGGCTAATGCTTCCATGGAGTCGAGGGAGGAGGATGAGGCACTGGGTGTACCATTGGTTGCTGGGACAGAGTCACAAATGATCTCCAAGGGCAAAGGGGAGGAAGAACAAATGATGTAGGCAGAGATGGCGATATCGATGGAAACCCTTACTGTGGCAGTTTCTCAGAGATATCTGTCGATGTCCTGGACAAATTCCAGGTAGCCAAGCTGGTGCACCAGCTCATGGACATGACTGAGGGTTCAGGAATGAATGGCTCTGATAGAGGCCCCAATGTGAGAGATACTGTGGTGGTTATTGTTGACTAGGGACGAGAAGAGATGGGGGAGGTATTCCAACTGGAGATAGATCATGAAGAGGAGGAAGAATAAAGAAGAGGGATCATCAGTAAAAGCTGATATCCCTGAGAACATGTGGGGATCTGTGAGATATCCGTGGAGCATGCTGCACTTGTCATCAGTGGGGTCTGACGACTGAAGGGTGTGGGCATGGAGAGGGATATCCATGGAGATTACTGGGGTTGGGGTGTTGGCAGGCAGCTGGAGGACAGGGAGGGTATATATAGTGCTAGGGCTAGGAGGCACACCGTCTGTTGCCACCACCACAGCATCCTTATGATGAGGAGGGTGGGCCATCTGCAGAGAAGGAGTATATGGCAGCAAAGCAAGATTGTCCTCCATAGGAGGTACTGAAATAGACAAAGATGAGGGAGATGAGATAGTTGGGGTAAAGACATCAGACATAGTAAATGAAGAGTGAAGAGGGGAAGGGGCAAAACAGAAGATGGACATTATGGGACAAGAAAGCTATTGCTTTGAGGAAGGGAAGGCCTTTGGGTAGAGGGTTTTATACTCCTGAAGGGCAGACTTCACATTTTTCAGGTTCCGTTCTAGGACCCAGAAGTCCTCCTTAGCTGTGTACCCCTTCTATCAGATCAGGAACATGTGGGAGCAGGTTGATCCTCTGTGGCACAACACCTTCTCAATTTCATATTCCTCTTCACCTTCTACTAGCTCCAGAGGTGGAGCCAGGAAATTTAGACCGTGGACACTGTTTTCACAATAGGGTGATAAGAGGGAGGCATGGAACACGGAGTGAATCTTCCATGTCATTGGGAGCTAGAGTTTATATGTCAAGGGGGATAGGACGTCTGTGATAGTGAAGGGTCCTTCCCTTTGGGGTGTGAATTTGGGATTTGTAATGCAGCGATTAAGGTTCTTTGCCTCTAATCACACCTTGTCTCCCTTGGAAAAAGGGGTGAATGAGTGGCATGTTTAGGATGCCATCACCTGGTGTGCAAGTTCATGGGCGGCGCGTGCCTTGTCCCTTGCTGTGGATAGGGCCTTGAGGTGTTCTTCCAGGGCCAGAAACAGTGTTTCTGCCAAGACTGTGGGAAGAGCATGAGGTTTGAAGCTGTACGTGAGGTAAAACAGTGATTTGCCAGTGATAGAGTGAGGGCAGTGATTATGTGTGAATTCTGCATGGGTGATGTGATCAGCCCACATGGTCAGGTTATTGCTGCAGAAGATCTGAAGGTACATTTCAACTTCTTGGTTGACACGCTCAGTCTCACCATTGGACTGGGGGTGGTAGGTTGTAGACAGGGAGAGGTCATATTTCAGGAGTTTTCCAAGCTCCCAAGCGAAGGTCAATGCAAATTATGGGCCTCAGTCAGAGATAATTTTGTTGTAAAGGCCCCAATGATGGTATACTTTGTGGAAAAAGAGGGTTGCTACACCCTTGACAGTGATGTGTTTCTTTGTAGGGCAGAGAATTACCCCCTTAGTAAGCCCATGATTGACCATGACCAGCAGGCTATCAAATCTGTTGGACAAAGGGAGGTCAGTGATAAGATCACAAGAGACCTGTTGAAATGGACGAGAGGCAAGGGATTTAATCAGGGAGAGTGGAGGGACTGTGGGGTAAGTGTTTGCTTTGTTTTGCTGGCAAAGTGCATAACCTTTGACATAGCGGTGGACTTGGGCAGCAAGACCAGGCCACCAAAAATTGTGGGGGATGAGTTGGCATGTTTTTAAGTAACTGGGGTGGCCAGTGAAAGGGTAATCATGGGTGTGTGCAATGACAGCCATGCGGTTGGGCTCGGGGACATAGACACAGTTGCAGAAACAGAGGAGGTTTTCTTTGAATTGCCAGTCAGAGAGGCGGCTTCTGAGGTTTGGGGCAGTGACTGGTCCTTTAAGGTCAGCGCAGAGGTGGGTGACAAATTCGTCATTTTTGGAATGTGTTTGAATGGCTGTGGCCAGGATGGAGTCCACTACATGGATAAAGAGGGTCTCTGGGAGGAGGGTGATGGCTTGGTTATCTGACTCAGAAGAGAGTCAGTCAGGGCAGCAGGAGAGGGCATCAGGACTGGAGAGCAGGAAGCAGGGGACTTGGGTCATCTTGAGATCGAAGTTTGTAAGATCAAGAAGCCAATGCACTTGTCAGCAGTTAAGGTTCTGGGGTTGATGGAAGTACATCAGGTTTTTGTGGTCAGTGAAGACTTGCATGGGGAACTGGGAACCACAGAGGTAGTGGCACCAGGACTTGGGAGCTCGGATGATGGCTAAGAGTTCTTGGTCAGAGATATTGTAGTTTTATTCTGCCAGAAAGAATAACTGCGAGAGGTATGAACAGGGGTGCCAATCCACATTCGAGTCAGTTTGCAGGAGGATAGCACCAGTAGCATCACGTGATGCATCGGTAGCTACTGCAAAGAGTCTGGAGAGGTCTAGGAGGCAGAGGATGGGTCATGAGAGGAAGAGCTTTTTAAGCTCATCAAAGGAGGTTTGACACTGAGGTGTCCAGAGCCAGGCAGTGGTTTTCTTCATGAGGTCAATGAGTGGGCAGGCAATGTCTGAGTAGGAGGGGATAAAACACCAGTAAAAGTTTGCGAATCCTAGGAAGGAATACATGTCCTTGACTTTTCTGGGGATAGGCCACGAGGCAATGCTGTTGAGTTTGATGGGGTCCATAGCAAGTTTGCCAGGTTTAATGATCATGCCAAGGTATTCCACCTCTGGTGTGGTGAACTTACATTTACTGAGGCATAAATGGAGGTCTAGTTCCATCATGTGCTGAAGGACACATTGGGTGTGTTTGGTGTGGGACTCATTATCCAGGGAGAAGATGAGCAGGTCATCCATATAGATGACAAGCCATCCTTCGGCAATCATGTCTCAGAACGAATTGTTCATAAAGTGCTGGAAGGTCAAGAGGAAGTTGTTCATGCCAAAGAACATGACCATTGGTTCAAAGAGGCCCTTGTGGGTGATGAAGGTGCCTTTCCACTGATGGCCATCTTTGATGCATATATTATTATACCTCCAGCGAACATTGAATTTGGTAAAGACATTAGCTTCTTTGAGCTTGTTAATGAGGTCTGAGAAAGGGGTAGGGGGTAGGCATCATGGATGGTATGTTCGTTGAGGTATTGGTAGTCTTAACATGGATGAAGTTTGCCATCCTTCTTTTTAATGAAAAAGAACAGGGAGGCCTATGGGGATTTGGAAGGACAAATCTTCCTGAAGTGGAGGTTTTCATCTAGGAAGGCTTTGGTCACCTTTTGTTCTTCAGGGGACAGGGGATAGATCTTTCTGATCTTCGGGAGAAAGAACTCGTCGAGATTTATTTCATGGTCATAAGGCCAGGATGGAGGAAGGGATTTGCAGTCCTTCTCTTCAAAGACTTTGGTGAAGTCAAAGTATTCTGGTGGTAAGATGATGTCTTGGGTCTGGGTTCCAGCTTTTTCCACAAGCTTGGTGGCTGAGGGTAGGATGTAGAGTCCTCCTCGAGTGATGCAGTTGATGGAATAGTGGCTAAGGGTCTGGTGTTGCACTGTTTCTCTGACTGGATGTCCAGGTATGCATGCAAGTGCCTGTGGGTTTCAAGTGTTGTGTTGACATACCAGATCGAGGTTTTCCCAAAGCCTTGGAGAGGTGGGGCACAGTAGTGGGAGTTATGTCACTTTTGGTCAGTGATGTAGGCATGGTATAGATCCGTGGATTGATCAAGGATCTCAGGAATGGAGATGGTCTGCTTTTCCCAATTGATAGTGGGGTTAGTGAGGCAAAGCCAGGGGAGGCCAAGGATAATGTTTTCCTTACCACAGTTCATGAGGTAGAAGAGGACCTTTTGGGTTACCCCTTCTTTAACAGAGACATAGAGTTCAGTGGAGAATAAAATATCACCATTTGAGTTCACAAATTGATCCACATTGTGAATGCAGATTGGTTGTTCGAGGTGATTGTGGAGGAGTCTGTGTTTTCAGGCAAAGGCCCAGTCAAGGCAAGAGATTTCTGCTCCTGAGTTAACAAGAGCAGGGGAGTCAATGACTTTCATGGTGTGCGAAGGTACCATGAGCTGAATGGGGATATGCATACATAGCTCTATTGGATGTTGATACTAATACAAGTGCACAGGAGACAAAACATTTGGAAGGTACTTGTATTAAAAAAGTCCTCCCTTTCAAAAATCCTTCACCCCTACCACTTCCACATGGATTTCTTCATTGTCATCCTCATCCATGAGACCGGGTATTTCTTCTTCTGCTTTGGTGATCTTTCGGTCAGCTTTGGGGCATGGGGAAAGATCTTTGAAGGTGGGGCACTTATTCTTATTGGAGAAGTGATCCGATTTCCTGCAATAAAGGCAGAGTCCTTGTTTGAAGCAGTGTTCATGCTCTTTGGGAGTGAGTTTTGGAATGTGGATGGCATCCACATCCATGGCATTGGGGTCTCTGTCACGAGGAGTCTAAGTGGGGTGGGGGATAAAGGTGGGGGTTAAGGTATGCTTGTGCTGGCGGGTGACAAGTTTAGCACATTTGTGCTAGTCATCAAGATGAGAGGCATTCTTGATCCAATTGTCTATGGTCAAGGGGACGGTGTCCATAAGGTACAACTTTTCAGAGAGCAAAGGTGGAATGCCCATGGAGAAGTAGTGGCAGATTATGGCTGCCTTGTTTAGCCCTGCAAGGCTGACTTGGTTATGGAACTCTGAGATGTATTGACTGAGAAATGATTGGAAGGTTCCATCATATCATTCATTGATGCGATAGGTGGCTAATCAGGTCAAGGCATTGGTGGCAGTGTTGGGGCTTTCGAAGTGAGCCTTGAATTTCTTAATGAACTCATCCCAAGACCTGAGGGTCATGTTGGTGCCTCGCATGCTTTCCTCCATGAAGGTATCTGCCCAGATAAGGGCACTCCCATCGTTCATAAATGATAGGGTGAAACCTATCTTCTTTTTATCTGTGGAGTAGACATTGATGTTTACGGCAAGGTATCATTGTACTGAGCGAAGCCAGGGCATGGCATCAAGTTGTTTGCCTGAGAAGGCCTTGGGTTGGGTGAGGCAGAGTTCAGTGGGCTTGGAAGACATCGAGGGTGTAGGGTTGGGGCTGGGTGGTGAAGGGGGTGTGGTAGTTCCAGAGCTGGGACTAGGAGGCATAATCAGCCCACATTTCAACAGCATGCTAACATTTTAGACTAATCTAAATATGGAACCACATAGTTTTTGTTGTAACTGATGCAAGCAAGAAGAGCAATGGCTAAATATATGATGTACTTTTCTCATGCCTTGCCTGCTGTGGTTTAGACAAAGCATTTAACCCAGGCAGTTGTGCCTTTGGCACAATCATTCTAGTTTTTTGTGAAATGTTTTATCCCAGCTAAATGTGAAGAACCAATTCTGCATTAGCAGTAAAGAATCTATTCTGAGTTTGGATGACCTGACATGCACACATTGACAGTACCAATAGTAAATGCTTGCACAGGCACCACAGTGCCTTCACTAAGCATTTACTATCAGTGCTGTCAATTTATGCATGTCAGATCACCTAAAGTCTCAGTGGTGGATCACTTCAATTGAAAGCATACAGTGAGCATTGCAAGCAAACAGTGAGCAGAGAAATGTCCAGAGCATAGCAAGTGAGTGGTGAGTGCAGTGAGTGAAGTTTGAGCACAGTGAGCAAGTGGTGAGCACAGCCAAGTAGAGCAATGTCCAAAGCATGGCAAGTGAGGGGTGAGTGCTGTTACGACAGGCACAGGTAGCATCAGTCATAGACTCAATGCACAACCTAAAGCTGTGAGGTGAAGATGAGGGGCGTAGGTCCTGGGCACAATGCACAGAGACTAGTTACTACTCTGCCTTGGCGAGTATGTAGCGATGTTGAAGACGAAGGTAGAGTATCCTCGAGTGAAGACACTGTAAGGTCAAGTGGTTCAAAGGGAGAGCAGAGGGGAGCGAGAGGGTCAAAGATGCAATAAATTGCTATCTCGAGTAGGCTCAAGCTAAAGTTACATGCTTGTGCTACACCTCTATATATACATGTGAGGGAGGTGCATGGACCAGGCCCAAGTGGAGCCTCAAAGATGAAGGAAGACATAAAGGGAAAGAGGATAAGCATCTATGAGTAATCTGCAGTATGAATAAGTAAGAAAAAGACTGCAGATTGGAAATAAGAAGCAAATGTGCAGCAAAGAAGATCAGAAAAGAATGTGCTGTGGCACAAGGACTGCAGGAGCAGTAGAAGGGAAGCTCAGGTGAAATACCTGAGATAAGGATAAGCAACACGAGGTGTTGGAAGCAATAAGTGAAACAGAGAAACAAGGAGGGCACACGGTGCCAAAGGAAAGAGTCCGAGAGAGAAGGAAGCAGCATAAGCCAATGGAAGAGGTTGGTGAAGGGACTATGGTGGACTGGGGCAATATGCAGTATCAGAGACCACAGGTCCAGGGGGATGGTGATGGGCATATGCCAGTAGGATGACCGGCAAGGCATAGGCGAACCAGCAAGGATGGCTGGTGAGACATCTAGAGGTGCAATGAGAGGCGCTGCAACCAAGACAAAAAGGAAAAAGAGGTAGCCATAGATCAATCGTAACAAGTGCAATGAGTGAGTGTAGCACAGTGACTGTTGAGCCATAGTGAGCAAGTGTGAGGGCAGTGAGGGAGATGTGAGGATAGTAAATGACTGTGAGTGCAGCAAGTGAGTAGTGAGCACAGCAAGTAGATGGTGAGCACAGCAAGCACCTGTAAGTGCAGTGAGTGTCTGTGAGTGCAGTGAGTTTCTGTTATAAAAACACCATATTTAAACTTTTCTCATTCATATGAGTATTCTGGTAATACACACCTGCTTACATAATATGATGTCACAAGGCTAGACCCATTACATGACATGATGTCATCCCTTATCTCCTTATCTATGATATCATAGTCTAGACCACCTTATGTTAGACACATGTAGCTTAGTAATGCCTCATGTATTTACATAATGTAGTATAACATATATAAAGTGGCCAAGAGTCAAGCTGAGCCCTAGTTTTGTCCTCTTGTGTCTTTTACCAAAGTCTCTAGCCTCCACCTTTAGTTTTTTCATTTGTAGTCAAGGCTGAGGGTCATGTCCAGTAGCATCTACTTTGAAGCTCACAAAGCCACCCCCCCTTCTGCCAACCTTTATGCCACCACTGTTTCTTTTCATCTTCCTCTTTCCCCACCAATAAACCAAGATGTCAGGACTCAATTCCAAGATCAATAATCTGACAGACCAGTTCACTTCTCTCTGCCTGGAATTTGACTGAAAGAAAAGGTCCACATTAGAGGATACTGGCATGTGGAATGGCAACAAAGCGACCTTCCAACTCTGGTGAGTCAAAATTAAGTTATTTCTGAAGGTTAAGGAATATGACCAGAGAGAAGCAGTCTACATCATGCTATGCCATATAATTGGCAATGCTACCCAATTTGTGGTACAAATGCTAGAAACCTTCACTGATCAGGATGATGTAGACAAATGACAAAAAGTGGTGGATCTGGAGACTGCAATTAAAAAATATTTATTTTATTATAGACTCTCTGCAGCATAAGTCATATAAAAAGCTGTTAAACTTAAAGCAAGGAAGTGACTTCCACATGTTTATCAGGGACTTTACCAGTCTCTATGTAGACACAAAGTGCAGAGCCAGAGAAGCTGTCCATATTTTAAAAAGGGCAGTTAACTATAAAATCCACATGGAGCATGAGCTCCATGCAACTAAGAAGCTTGCAGTGGATGACATAGAAGGGCATGTCATGGCCTACATGGCCATAAACAAAAAATATGAAAACATCACCCTAACTTATCCAATGATAGGTCTTATGATTGGCCCATGCCCACTCCTTTGCCTTCCAGTCACTCCTTGCTTTACATCAACTGGTACTCAACCTGGTGCTGGTGCATCCATGGATGTTGATAGGAAAATGTTCCAGAACCCAAGGACACTGGATATATGTACATATGTGTTTCAGTTGTCAGCAAAAAGGACACATTTGGGCAATGTATTCCACAAACCCCTCTTGCCACCCCTACAACTGAGCATTGTACAAGACACATGCACAGTCATTGGCACAGCCCCAAGATCTGATGCAGACCTTACCCTCTCAAAGTATGTTTCTCCCTATGTAGCCCCAAGCAGCTGTATAACCATTCTCACATCATCAAGCTTGGATGACAGAAGAAGCTAAGGTCTACTGGCATGATAAGATTGCTGCCAAAAATAAGGCCAAGGGAGGTTTTTGATGCCAACCACTGATATGAGGGTGTCAGTGATCTTGGACAATATTTTTTAAAATACATTTGTTTTTGATTATGAAAATTTAGATAAACCTAAAAATAGTTTTTTGGATTATGTACCTGTTTTGGACTTTCTTGATTTGTATCATGATGTGGTTGAGAAAGACAACTAGAAAGAGTTGGAATCAGTCATCAATAAATTATCTTTGCATTTCTCCTATGATTATTCTGTGTTTGATATGTGCAAACTCACAAAGATGGCTGAAGATGAAACCTATCAGCCTAAATCATTCCCAGTGCATAAGCTGTCATTTTGATATGGTAGCCTACCAGATGACTATCTCACTGTGAAGTCTCAATTGAGTTCAGCCCCAGAAGAAAAACATTAGGTACTTAATTTCACAGAAATAAAAGAAAAAATAAATTATGAAATCCCTCAGCACATCCGAATGATGCCATATAAGACACATTATCTCAGGACAAATGCTCTAGAAATGGAGTTGAAATTACAAAGATAAGACTGATTTTTAGTCTAGATATCCACATTAGTTAATAGTGGTGCCACACATTGCTTTATTGACCAAGGGTTTGTCACAGCAAATGCCATCACATGCAAGTAGCTCAATAGACCAATTGAAGTCTGCAACACCAACAGATCGGCCAATATCAGTAAGAGTATTAGCAATTATTATAAAATCATGGCATATATGGTTGATGAAAACCATATAGCACATTTATTCCCACTGCTGCTGTATCTTTATAATTTAGCTACAAATGCAGTCTTTTTAGGTTACAAGTTCCTAGCATAGCATGACCCTTCTATAAATTAGAAGAATTATTCACTAGCTTTCAATAGGTGCAGAGACATTTGTAACCAATGAGCATCTAATTTATCTTTGCACATTTTGTCCTTGACAGAACAAGAAAGTCTCAAACAAGAGCTCCTGGTTGAGTTACATGATTATTTGGATGTATTTTTGGAATGGGAGTCCACCTATATGCCTCTCTGTTATAATCGGCCCCTCTTTTTCCTTTATCTTCACTTCTCTCTGCCTTGTATTACTCAAACACACACAGCCCTTTGATTCATCAGTGTTATGGCTGTGCATTTCTCTTATCCCTTATCTTTGACTTATACATTCCATAATGTTCTATGTAGTTCTATCATACACAGCCTTATGACTCATTTCACATTGTGTATACTCATCCTCCCCTTATCTCCAGTTTCCTCTTTTGGCTCCCTCTCTTATTGCACTGTAGCACTGCCTGGTCTGTGTGTGGGACTTGTACATATAAATAGGGCATAGCACAAGTAGTGTATGATACATTTCTAAATGCAGGCGTGACTAGATGGAATGAATGACTCAGTCATCATGGCAAACGAGACTGGTATTAAGTATTTACCTAGATGGAATGAATGACTATGATACGTTAGCATCTGTGTGTAATGGTATACACAGGTAGCGGCTCACCTCAGTCATCGTGGCAAATGAGACTGAGGCCTCCATGAGAGCAAAAATTGACTAAGTACTGTACGGTCACACATGTGACTGATTATGTAGGATCGTAAGTGTAAGTATCTAACACTCCCCCTCGAGCCTAGCATAGGCCGAGTAGATCAATGAGCTTCGTGAGCTTGGGACATGGTAATGACTTTGTAAGTATGTCCGTGATATTAGTATCTGTGTGGCAGTAGATGATGTTAACCTGTTCGTTATGTATGGCATCTCGTATAAAGTGAAAATAAATATCTATATGCTTTGTGCATGGGTGAAAATGGTTGTTCTTCGTGAGCTCAATGGCTCCTTGGTTGTTGCATAGAATGGTGGTAGGTTCGTTGATGGGTTCACAGATTTCGGACAAAAGATTGTGTAGCCAGAGCACATCCTTGAGTGCACTCATCATAGCAACATATTTGGCCTTGGTTGTGGAGAGTGCGATAATAGTTTGCTTGCGAGATCCCCATGTGATTGGCATTCCAGCAAATGAGACGATGTGGCCCGAAATTGAATGACGGTGTGGCTGCAAACCCCAATCAGCATCGACAAAGGCAATAATACCTTCGTTTGGGTCAGTCACGCTGATGGTATAGTTGCGGGTGGCCTTTAGGTATCAGATAACGTGCTTTTCGGCTTGCCAGTGGGTACGCCCAGGGTTCTGAAGGAATTGCAAGCGTAGTCCAGGCGAATGATCTGACGATTTCCCGATATGGAACATTTTGCATGTCAGCGATTTGTGACAGTGTCAATGGAGATTGGTCAGTGAATAGGGTGATGCTGGGTTCGAGAGGTGTAGATATTGGGGCAGCATCTGCAAGTCCAAAACATTCAGCAAGGTTGTCAATGTATGTATCTCGGGACATTGATAGCGTGCACGCATGCTTGTCGTAGCTAATATGAAAACCAAGCAACTATTTTATTTCACCAAGGTCACTAATCTCGAACTTTTCCCTAAATTTATTCTTGACCCAATTCACGGTTTCGATCATGTCCGCTGTAAGCGCCATGTTATCCGTTGAGATGGATATGACAGATGGTAGTAGAAGACAGTGTGGTCCATTGATGATCACATGAAATCGATCTGGGTAAAGTAGTCTGCAAACGTTTTATACCATTCATGACTGGCTTGCTTTAGACCATATAGCGAGCGCTTTAATTTGCATACCATGCCCTTTTGGTCGGGTACAAGGTATCCTGGAGGTGGTCACATGTAGACATCCTCAGTAAGCGTCGCATTGAGGTATGCATTCTTGATATCAACTTGGTGGATTTCCCATCCTTGGCTGGCAGCATTGGCGAGAACAGCTTGTACTGAAGGTAATTTTGCAACAGTGGCATAGGTTTTACTGTAGTTGATCCCTTCACGTTGACGATTTCCATTTGCAACTAGTCGAGCTTTGTAGTGGGAAATGTTACCATTTTCGTCGTGTTTGATCTTCAGTATGAAGTGTGAATTTATGATGTTGGCATTCGGAGGCAGTTTGACAATGTCCCATGTACCCAGTTTTTTGATTGCATCCATCTTGATCTTCATTGCCTTTCTCCATTCATCAGCGTTAGGATCATTGAGTGCTTCATTGACCAATGGTGAGTCATCCAGGGTAGTCACGATAGCATATTCACTTTCTGTCTCGAATGGTTCAGGTACGTGGTCATCAGCTGTTTCATTTGTGATTTCCCATAATGCGTTGATCCATTCCTGACGATCAAAGGTGTTTCATGCATAGTATCCAGGCAGAAATGCTACACCACGAGTCTGTCAAGTTGGCTTGGGTTGTGGGTTTGGATCAACAGGGGGCTGAGGTTGGGCAGGTGCAGGTGCTGATGCGAGGGGCTGGTTTACAGTTGTAGCAGATGAGATGGCTGGATTTGGCTGAGCGAGAGGAGGTATCGGGGTGGTGTTCGGGATGACAGTATCCTCATACTCCCCCTCAAACTGGACACCACCAGAATATTCCGAAAGTGTATGGTCATCTGGAATAAAAGTAACATTCCGCTCGATTGATATGTGGTGGGTGTCCAGCCAGTAAATACGATAGCCCTTGCTTTGACCATCATAGCCTACAAACTTTCCTGCCTTCACCTGTTCATCTAGCTTCCCAGTGTGCTCGAGTTTCACATATGCTGTACAACCAAAGTGATGGAGGTCAGATAGGTTGGGTTTATGCTGGTGAATCACCTCATATGGTGTTCTACCAATTAGTGCGCTTGTGGGTGACCTGTTCTTTAGATACGTAGCATGATGGATAGCCTCTGCCCATAAAAATTTAGGCAGGTCTGCACTAGCAAGCATTGCACGAGCATGTTCCACCAGTGTCCGGTTGATCCGTTCGGCGACTCCATTTTGCTGCAGTGAGTCATGCGTAGTGAGCTCATGGTGGATGCCTCGATTCAAGAAGTATTTTTGGGCATTCTCACTCAGGTACTCGCTGCCTCGATCTGATCGAATAGCTTTGACCCAAACATGATCGTGCTGTTTCTCCAAGTAGGTAATATGGTCCACTATGGCCTGAAAGGCTGCACTCTTCTTCCAGAGGAACACAACAGTCGTTTCACAGGAGTAGTCATTGGTGAAGGATATATAGTATACTTTTCCTCCTTTCAACTTGACTTGGGCTGGACTCCATACATCAGTGTGGATTCGTTCTCTGTACTTGGTAGCGCGTGTGGTAGATTCCTTGGGAAATGGATGGCATGTGATTTTTGCCTTTACACATGCCTCACAGAAGTCATTTTCTGGTTGCGAGGTAATCTCGATCCCTTCAACTAATCTCTTTGATACCATAGCACAGGCAGCGGAAAACAATATGTGGCCCATACATTCATGGAGTTGGGTTAGGGACATCTTCGTCTTCAGTTTGCTGTGAGTGGCTGCCACAGCATGCTCTCCTCCAGCTATCTGATATAGTCCATCGACTTCAGAAATTTGTGTAATAAGCTTCAGCTCGGGGGACCAGATCTCGCACCAGCCTTTCTCCATCTTGACAGTCATGCCAGCATTTACAGCACAGGAGGTCGAAATAAGGGTGAAGGCGACATCCAGAACATATAGTGCATCCATTAGTGTGATTGACGATCGCTGTGAGCCAGATGGTAGCTCCAGTGTGACATTCTCCTGTCTGATCGCAGTGATAGATCGACTATCTGCAACATTTATGGACTTCGGCTTGATTGGGGTAAATGTCTGGAATTTTTCACGGTCCGGACAGAAATGAGATGATGCACCTGAGTGGACAATAGCACCACACTTTTCAGGTGGTACATTTAGTGCATTAGCCTGTAGATTGAGACACGATGTAATAAACGCATAGTCATTGGTGCTCGAAGTCTGGTTCACTGACTCAGATTTCTTATTATTTGACATCGGGCATTGTCCTTCTTTGCCTCCCCCTTTGCGCCAGCAGTCTGCCACGATGTGACCTGGGTGACCACAGTTAAAGCAGCCCTTGTCTATTTTCTTCGTCCATCTGTTCCCTTTGTTAGATGTGCTTGCCACAAGAGCTGAGTCACCATTGGTTTTTGCACCATTATCAATATTTCGGTGGTCAGCCTCCTCATTGACAATGTGGATGAGAGCATCAGGAGATATGGCTGTGTTGGTGGCACGGAGAGTGGTGGTAGTGGCATGAATTAAGGATTGGTATGAGTCGGGGACAGATGAGAGGATCATGGCAGTGAAATCACGGTCGTCAACAGGTGCTTCCATCCCCGCAAGTTGTTCACGTAGGGTAAGCATGGATGCCAAGTGCTTTTTAATGTCATCCTTCTCGCCGCACTTCATATTTTGCAGCTGAGCATGTGTGTCAGCTTGCACCATATCACTTTTGGCTTCGTGAATGTCGCAGATGGCTTTCCACTTTTCTGCAACAGTGGTTTTTGACTAGACCTGGATCATGATGCTACTGGGGACAGTCGCAAAAAATTGCTGGATTGTGAGTGATTCGCGCTGAATATATTGGTCTACTAGGGCATATTTCTCCTCGATCTCCTGTTCGGTAGCAGGACCCGTTTTGTCTGCTTTAAGGACCTGCAACTTGTCCGTTAACAGTGGGAGGGGCAGCGGAACCTTGATAGTACCAGTCAAGTGACAAGACAGACCACAGGCATTGAGCAAGTGCACCGTGCACTGCTTAAAGTCAACCCAATTGCTGTCATCGAGCCTCGGGACAGTGTAGATACCAGAGGAAGAGGGTAGGGTGCTCATAACTGATATGTTTCTAAATGCAGGCATGACTAGATGGAACGAATGACTATGATATGTTAGCATCTGTGTGTAATGGTATATGCAGGTAGCGGCTCACCTCAGTCATTGTGGCAAATGAGACTGAGGCCTCTGTGAGAGCGAAAATTGACTAAGTACTATATGGTCACATGTGTGACTGATTATGTAGGATTGTAAGCATAAGTATCTAACAGTGTATCCTTTGCTTGAGCCTACTTGAGATAGTAATCTATTGCATCTTTGACCCTCTTGCTCCTCCTCACTCTCCTTACGAACCTTTTGGCCTCGCAGTGTCTTCACTCGAGGATACTCTATCTTCGTCCTTGCTGTCACTACATACTCGCCTAGGCAGAGTAGTGACCAGTCTCTGTGCATTGCACTCAGGACCTATGCCCCTTGTCTTCATTTTATAGCTTTAGGTTGCACATCGAGTCTATGGCTGATGCTACCCATGCCTGTCATAACAAAAGACTCAAGCTCTTTGAACGTGACTACCCTTGTTGTAACTCGCAGCCATTTCAACCCCTCTATCACCTCTGAAGTGGTGCCTCCACTCACCCCCACTACCCATTGCAACCTCCTCCTCTTGGAGATCAACCACACACCCCAGCCCCAGCTCTGAAAGCACTGCATCCCTCTCGCCACTTAGCCCTAACCCTATGCCCTCAATGTTGTCAAAACCCACCGAACTCCACCTCGCCCAGCCCAAGGCCTTCTCAGGCAAACAACATGATGCCATGCCTTGGCTTTGCTCAGTACAAAGGTACCTCGCTGTCAACATTAATGTTTACTCCACCAATGAGAAGAAGATCAGGTTTGCCCTATCTTTTATGAATGATGGAAGTGCCCTCATGTGGGACAATACCTTTATGGAAGAAAGCATGAGAGGTACCAATATGACCCTTGGGTCCTGGGATGAGTTCATTAAGAAGTTTAAGGATCACTTCGAGAGCTGACCTGGTTGGCCACCTATCGCATTAATGAGCAATGCAACAGGACCTTCCAACCATCCCTCAGTCAATATATTTCCAAATTTCACAACCAGGTCAGCCTTTCAGGGCTCAATGAGGCAGCTACCAACTGCTACTACTTCTCTATGGGCATCCCTCCCTTGCTCTCTGAAAAGGTGTACCTTATGGACACTGTTCCCTCAACTATCAATGACTGGATCAAGAACACCTCTCATCTCAATGACCAACACAAATGTGCCAAGCTTGTTGCCCGCCAGCACAAGCACACCTCAACCCCCACCTTTGACCCCTGTCCCACACAGACCACCTGTGACAAAGACCCCAACACCATGGATGTGGATGCTATCCACATCCCGAAACTCACCCCTGAGGAGTGTGAATGCTACTTCAAATAGGGACTCTGCCTTTGCTGCAGAAAATTGGGCCACTTTTCTAACAAGTGCCCTACCTTCAAAGATCTTCCCCTACACCCCAAAGCTGACTGAAAGGTCGCTAAAGCAGAAAAAGAAATAGCTGGCTTGATAGATGACAATGACGATGAAGAAATCCACATGGAAGCTGTGGGGGTGAAGGATTTTTGAAAGGGAAGACTTCTTCGATGCAAGTACCTCCCAAACACTTCATTTCTTGTGTGCCTGTACTAGTATCAACATCCAATAAAGCTATACATATCCCCATTCAGCTCGTAATACCCTCGCACACCATGAAAGTCATTGACTCCCCTGCTCTCATTGATTCAGGAGTGGAGATCTCTTGTCTTGACTGGGCTTTTGCCTAGAAACACAAACTTCCTCATACTCACCTTGATCAACCCATCCACATTCAGAACATGAATCAATTTGCAAACTCCAATGGAGACATTTTATTCTCCACTGAACTCTACATCTCCATCGGAGAAGGGGTTACCCAAAAGATCTTCTTCTACCTCATGAACTGTGGCAAGGAGAATGTCATTCTTGGCCTCCCTTAGCTTCATCTTGCTAACCCCACCATCAACTGGGAAAAGCAATCCATCTCCATCCCCAAGGTCCTAGATTAATCTGCAGACCTATACCATGCCTATGTCACTGACCAAAAGTGACATGACTTCCACTACTGCACCTCTCCACTCCAAGGCTTTGGGGAAACCTCGATTCAGTGTGTAAACACCATGCCCGAAACTCACAAGCACCTACATGCATACCTGGATATCCAGTCCAAGAAACAGTGGCTAAAACAAACCCTCAGCCACTATTCCATTAACTGCATTACCCGAGGAGGACCATACATCCTGCCCTTTGCAACCATCGCCCATTACTCCAAAGCCACCAAACTTGCAGAGAAAGTGGGAACCCAGACCCAAGACATTGCCTTACCTCCAGAATACTTTGACTCTGCCCAAGTCTTCGAGGAAAAAGACTGTGAGTCTCTTCCTCCATCTTGTCCCTATGATCATGAGATCAACTTCAATGAATCATTCATCCTGAAGATTGGGAAAATCTATCCTCTGTCCCCGAGGAACAAAAGGCAACCAAGGCTTTCCTCGACGAAAACCTTTGCTCAGGGAATCATTAAAAAGAAGGATGGCAAACTCTATCCATGTCAAGACTACCAGTACCTAAATGAACACACCGTCTGTGATGCTTACCCCCTACCACTCATCTCTGACCTCATCAACAAGCTCAAAGGAGAAAAAGTTTTCATCAAGTTTGACATTCGCTGGGGGTACAACAATGTATGCATCAAGGATGGCCATCAATGGAAAGGTGCCTTCATCACCCACAAGGGCCTCTTCAAACCTATGGTCATGTTCTTCGGCATGAACAACTCTCCCTCCACTTTCCAATGATTTATAAATGACTCATTCCAAGACATGATCACTGAATGATGGCTCATCATCTACATGGACGACCTCCTGATCTTCTCCTCTAATAACTAATTTCATGCAGAATGTACATGCTGGATCCTCCAATGAATGATGGAGCTTGATCTCTATTTATGCCTCAGCAAATGTAAGTTTACCACACCTGAGGTTGAATATCTTGGCATGATCATCAGACATGGTGAACTTGCAATGGACCCTATCAAACTCGACAGTATTGCCTCATGGCCTGTCTCCAAAAAGGTCAAAGCTGTATGCTCATTCTTAGGATTTGCTAACTTCTACCTGCATTTCATCTCCTCCTACTCTGATGTTGCCCATCCCCTCATTGACCTTATGAAGAAAACTGCAGCATGGCTCTGGACACCTCAGTGTCAAATTTCCTTTGATGAGCTTAAATGGCTCTTCCTCTCACAACCCATCCTCCACCTTTCTGACCTCTCTTGGCCCTTCGCAGTGGCCACCAATGCATCTCGTGATGCTACCAGAGCCATCCTCTTGCAAACCGACTCAAATGGAGATTGGCACCCCTGTTCTTACCTCTCACAGTCATTCTCCCCTGCAGAATAAAACTATGACATCTTTGACTGGGAACTCCTAGTAATTATCCACACTCTCAAGTCTCAGCACCACTACCTTCATGGCTCACAATTTCCTGTCTAGGTCTTCACTGACCACAAGAACCTGATGTACTTCCATCAACCCCAGAACCTCAACTGCCAGCAGACACATTGGCTCCTCAATCTTGCAGACTTTGATCTCAAGATGACCCACATTCCTGACTCCTTACTTTCTGGCCCTGACACACTCTCTTGCTGACCCGACCGACTCTCATCTGAGTCCGATAAACAAGCCATCACTCTCCTCCTGGAAACCCTCTTCATCCATATGGTTGACTCTGTCTTAGCCACGACCATCAACAAAAACTCAGCAAATGATGAACTTATTACTCACCTCCATGTCAACCTGGAAGGACCAGTCACTGCCCCCAACCTCTGAAACCACCTCTCTGACTGGCAGTTCAAGAAAGACCTACTTTGTTACTGAGACCAGGTTTATGTCTCCGAGCCTGACTGTCTCACAGTCATCTCCCATGCCTATGACCACCCCTCCACCGGCCACCCTGGTTATTTGAAAACCCACCAACTTGTTGCCCACGACTTCTGGTAGCCTGATCTCGCCACATAGGTCCACCGATACATTGAAGGTTGTGCCACCTGTTAGCAAAACAAAGTGAACACTCATCCCACCATTCCCCTGCTGTCTCCAATCAAATCCCTCATGTCTCGCCTCTTTCAACAGGTCTTCTGTGACATTATCACCGACCTGCCCTTGTCTAATGGTTTCGACAGCCTGTTGATTATGGTTGACCATGGGCTTACTAAGGGGGGTAATTCTTTGCCCTACTAAGAAACACATCACCACCGAAGGAGTAGCAACCCTCTTTTTCCACAAAGTCTACCATCATTGGGGCCTCTACAACAAAATCATCTCCGATTGCAGCCCACAATTCACTTCAACCTTCATTCGGGAGCTCAGAAAGCTCTTAAAATATAACCTCTCCTTATCTACAGCATATCACCTCCAATCTGATGGTAAAACCAAGCATGTCAATCAAGAAGTTGAAACATACCTTCAGATCTTCTGCAATAACAACCCGACTGCATGGGCCGATCATATCACCCACGCAGAATTTATGCACAACCACTGTCCCCACTCTGTCACCAGCAAATCACCATTTTACCTTATATATGGCTTCGAACCTCATGCTCTTCCCACAGTCCTGGTGGAAACACCACTTCCAGCCCTAGAAGAATGCCTCAAGGACTTATCCATGGCCAGAGATGAGGCACTTGCTGCCCACAAACTTGCATGCCAGGTGATGGCATCCTGAACTTGCTACTCATTCACCTCCTTTGCTAAAGGCAATAAGGTATGGCTAGAAGCCAAAAACCTCAATCACCATATTGCAAACCCCAAATTCATGCCCAAAAGGGAAGGACCCTTCATCATCATGGACATCCTATCCCCCTTGACATATAGACTCCGACTCCCAATGACCTGGAAGATACACCCTGTGTTTCATGCTTTGCTCTTATCACCCTATCATGAAAACAATGTCCATGGCCTGAAATTCCTGGCCCCACCTCTGGAGCTAATAGAAGGCGAGGAAGAATACAAGATTGAAAAGGTGCTGCACCACAGAGGAACAACATATTCCTGTATGTTTCTGATCTGATGGAAGGGATACACAGCTGAGGAAGACTCTTGGGTCCCAGAGCAGAACCTAAAAAATGCAAAGTCCACCTTGAAGGAATATAAAGACCTTCACCCAAAAGCTTTCCCTCCATCAAAGCAATAGCTTTCTCATCCCACAATGTCCATCACTTGCTTCATCCCCTCACTTCTTCACTCTTCATTTACTATGTCTGATGTCTCTACCTCTTCTATCTTGTCCCCTTGTCTCTGCCCCTTTCAGTACCTCCTATGGAGAATAATCTTGCTTCGCTGCTGTATACCCCTTCTTCACAGATAGCCCACCCTCCTCATCATGAGGATGCTGTGGTGGTGGTAACAAACAGTGTGTCTTCTAGCTCTGGCACTATATATACCCTCCCTGTCCTTGAGCTGCCCACCAACCCCCAAACCCCCATAATCTTGGTGGATATCCCTCTCCACGCCCATACCCTCCAGTCCTTAGACCCCACCAACGATGAGTGCAGCACACTTCATGAATACTTCACATACCCTCACATGTTTCGGGAATCTCTGCCTTCACCAACCCCTCCTCATTGCTTTTCCTCCTATTTCTGGTCTACCTCCAGCTGAAGTGCCTTTTCCATCTCTTCTCGTCCCTCATCAATAATGATCATCATGGCATCTCCCTCATCAGGGCCTCTATCAGGGCTATCCATTCCAGAACCCTTGGGCACATTTATGACCTGATCCACCAGCTAGGATACCTGTAGTTTATCCAAGACATAGACAGGTACCTCCAAGAAACTGCCACTGTCACTGTCCTAACCAACATTGCTATAACCACTTACATTGAGAGATCCCCTTCCCTGTCCCCTTCTGAGATTATTTGTAACTCTATCCCTGCAGGCAATGATACACCCAGTGCCTCATCTTCCCCTCTTGATCCCATGGAAGCCCTTGCTATCAATGCTCTTCAGGCCTGCTTTAACCATATTTAGGAAGCCATGGTCCAATGATGCATCCTGCAGGAAGACCTTCTCTGCCCCAGTGACCACCATTGCTACATGGACTCGTGCTTCATGTGCCACAGGCTTGGACACATTAGGGTTCATTGCTCCCACTACACATGCCTCTTCTGCCATTGCCGCTCTCCCAGGCATACCTAAGCTGCCTGCTCTTTCCAAAACTGCCACTCCTCACCAGGATCCTCCTCCTCATCTGCCTCCTCTCACAGCTCCCACCAGTCCCAGGGATCCTTTCGGTCCTGCGCCTCTCACACTTCTGGCCACATGCTTCCAGTCCCTCCACCTAGGTCCCCACCAGCATTAGATAATGATGATGACTTCTGCTTTAACTCCATCGGAGAAAGTAACATGTGTGGATCACCCATCAGATCTTGCAAAGGCTTGTAGAAGTCTCACTAGGGTTTTGACCCTACTAAGGGGGTAATGTTATGATTGGCCCCTCTTTTTCCTTTATCTTCACTTCCCTCTGCCTTGTATTACTCAAATGTGCACAGCCCTTTGATTAGTCAGTGTTATGGCTGTGCATTTCTCTTATCCCTTATCTTTGACTCATATGTTCCATGATGTTCCATGTAGTTCTATTATACACAGCCTTATAACTTGTTTTACAATGTGTATGACTCATCCTCCCCTTATCTTCAGTTTCCTCTTTTGGCTCCCTCTCTTATCACACTGCAGCACTGCCTGGTCTGTGCGTGGGACTCATACATATAAATGGGGTATAGCACAAGCAGTGTATCCTTAGCTTGAGCCTACTTGAGATAGCAATTTATTGCATCTTTGACCCTCTTGCTCCTCCTCACTCTCCCTATGAACCTCTTGGCCTCACAGTGTCTTTGCTTGAGGATACTCTATCTTTGTCCTTGCCATTGCTACATACTTGCCTAGGCAGAGTAGTGACCAATCTCTGTGCATTGCATTCAGGACCTATGTCCCTCATCTTTATCTCACAGCTTTAGGTTGTGCATTGAGTCTACAGCTGATACTACCCACACCTGTCATAACACTCTCCACAAGACTTAGAATCATGTGATAGATTTGTAGCCCAATTTTGTCCCAAAAAGGGCAAGGTTATCCCAATGTCTCAAACAGAGTTATTGGAGATTCATACCTTCCTTGATGCTGAGCTGGAAAAAGGTTATATTCATCTTCTAAATCACCTCAAACAGTGCCAGTATTTTTTATTTCTAAAAAAGATGATAAAGAGTCTTGTCATAGACTATCAATATTTAAATGAGGGTACTGTTACCAACATGTATCTGATACCTTGTATAAATCAACTGGTTGATAGGCTTCATGGTGCTGATATGTTCACCATGCTGTATCTTCAATGGGGCTACACCAACATACATATGAAAGAGGGCAATGAATGGAAAGGTGCTTTTGTTATGCCTCTTGGATCCTTTGAACTGTTGGTTATGTATTTTGGTTACAAAAATGTGCCTGCTACATTTCAGGCCATAATGAATGATCTATTTTATAACTGCTGTAATGATACTGGTGCTTACTTATATCTTCACAACTGGATTGTCTCATGCTCAGCATGCCGAGAAAGTTCTTGAGGTTTTGCACATCTTATGGGATAACAATCTTTACTACAAGCCCTTGAAGTGTTTATTTTTCAAGTCCTCCATCAACTATCTGGGTATGGTTATATCTAAAGATGGGGTGGATATGCAAAAATCTAAAACCAGTGCTATTGCAGAATAGCCACAACCACAATCAGTTAAACAAGTGCAATTGTTCTTAGGACTTCATAATTGTTATCATTGCTTTATAGCAAACTTTGCACACACATCAAAACTGTTAGTAGAGTTGACCAAAAAAGACATATCTTGGACCTAAGGTCTTGATCAAGAAAATATGTATATTACCTTAAAAGAAAAATTTACAACCACACCTCTACTCACATACTCAGACAGTGATAAAGAGTTATATGTAGAAACCAATGCATCAGACATTGTGACAGGAGCAGTGCTCTCAGTACATGGAGATAACAGTCTCTAGAGGCCATGTGCATTTATTTCTCATTCTTTTGACTCTGCAGAGCAAAACTAGAACTGTGTAATTTTTGAAAATCAAACAAAAACTGTCCACTGCCTATCATCTGCAAACAGATGGACAAACCAAGCACATAAATCATGATCTTGTACAGTATTTAAGGTGCTACATGTCCAAAGATCAGGAATCTTGGCCAAAATATGTCAAATTAGCCGAATTCACACACAATAATATAGTAACACATACTACTGGTAGCATTCCAGCTGCAACATGGCGCTTTTTCAACGATTTCGCCATGGACTTCTGACCAGAATCATCTCACTGAATCCGAAACACAAAGGTTTGCCCAAATACCATCCTGCGTTTCCTGATCACGATAAGCTATAACACAAAACAGAAGACAAACTTGCCTGTTCCACCACAATAAAAGCTTGTCAACAAACTTTTTATCCTCTTCAGTCTGGGTTTCTTCGAACCATTCCACTATCACCTCATAAAACTCATGAATGTCAAACACTCCATCGACAATTGCCCATGAACCTGCAGAGGACAGAGCATAATGAACCTTTCATCATTGCAATAAATAAGTGCCCAACTCAGTGCATAGTGGTCAACTTACCTAACAAGCTACATAAGCGATGGTGCATGGTTGAACAGTCTGCATGTCAGTGAGCTTAGCTACATTTGCTCGTGTTCGTCTGTCACCCCAACGATGTTTGCGAGAAGAGCCTGACCCCGGAGAACTATTCTCTAACTCCTCTGTGGAGGTCGGAGAAATAAAGACCACCTTGAATGCCTGAAATGGAGAATAAATTGCAAGAAAAGTAATTTGAAGACGGACCAACCTTGACTAGAATTTCGCCCTTGAAAAGCCCTTGGTCAAGATTATTAGGATTTGATTGTGTACCTTTGTATAGGAAATTTGGCCATGACTGCACAGTAACAAGAAAATTGGGGTGATACTCCTGAACATTCCGCTGGTGGCTGTATCATCAAAATAGTTATTTGTGCAATAGATGACAGTGGAGAAATCACTCACTTGGAATCATTCTAGTCATAGTCGACTGGACATAAAAGTCGTCCTGTCGCATTATTGTAGAACCCTCTCCCACTCTTGTCTTCAGGGTGGAGTGGAGGATCAGGTGTGGGCATATCCTTCATGAGCCAGTTAATGACCAGCACTTTTAGTCTGTGAGTGTCGTCGCAACTGGTGTCACCACCTTGTTTGAGCTACACATACATAAGTCCTGTTGCATGAAACTGGCAAAACAAATAATGGTTCATTTGTATTAGAGTGTTTCCAAGATCTGTACATGGGATATCGCGAATGGAAGGAATCCATCTTATAAGTTCCTTGTAGAATTTGTACAAATGATTCTCTCTTAGGGATGTCGTCAGTGACATAAATAAGGAGATGCTAGATCACGAACACGTCTGTATGGACAGTCAGAATGCTTATGGTGTCTGCTGTGGCTTTGTGGGCTCGTTGGTCTGCCTCAGCTAACATATCATCAAGAGTGTTGTGGAGAGACATGACGCATCTGATAAGTCGACCTTTATGGTGCAAACTCCCATGAAGTCTAGAAGCAGCAGTCAGGTTAATGAGCACAACAACAACTGGAATATACTCAACATTTTGCTCTGGTAGTTACCAATTTTCCAGAAACGGTCTTGCCAAGTCATAAGACGTTCCACATGTCGCATGAAAAGAGCAGGATCGATGCCGACAGAGTCAACATTCTGAGGAGAATCATCAGTAGTGGCCATGCTTCTGCTTGGGATAGGATTAACAGACTTGAGGTATTTGGTGAGTGACACAGTCTTTGCTTTTAAAGGTGCTAGTGAGACAATATTTGTCAGCTAAGGCTCAGACTTCTAGCTCCTTTTGGTAACAGGTTAGGCTTCAAAAACAGTAATGGACCATCAGGCCACAAGTAGGCTTATATTATAATGTTACCGCTTGACACCTCCCTTGTGGATTTTCATAGACTCTGATTGGAGAATTGAGAGCAAAAATTGAACTGGTCGACCGAAATAGGCTAGACTGAATTTCTACCAGGGGGCTGGCTCAGATCTACATACATAACCGATCAACAATAGTCAGCTACTAACAGTGGCAACCAGCACTCAAACATTGACCTTACAGGACCAGTTTTTGTCCACCTGTCAGGAGTCTGATGGAACTTGTCACTTGAGTGACCCCATATTTGGACCAGGTTTATTTGGCTCCACAGCATCGATTGACTCAGATAAGCTCAAGGCTATGGGAATGGTACCAGTCAAGTTCGTTAACTGGTAACCGACCCTAGAGACAGCAGGGAAGACGGGGAGATACATACATAGTTACTTGCTAGCCGACAGCAAGATCGCCAGTTGATCCTTCTATGTCTGTCCTGGAAAATACGTCAGTAGTTCGAACATGAGTTAAATCCTGCTCTATTACCAGCGATCTCAAGTTCATCTTTCCACCATTCTACCAATCATATGATCTGTCACCATTACTTATGGTCATTGCTTCCAAGCTTTGTTGGTCAAGACTACCTGACGAGCTAGAGCAGAATGTATTCACACTTGCCTGTCATGAGCCTCTGGAACTAGCAAAATACATCCAAGTAGCTCATCGTGTGAGAGCATGGTAAGACAACTAGTCAGTTACCTGATACCGAGTTGACAATACTCCTGCAAAGGCTTGAGCCTATCTTTTATAGAAAAATCAGCCTCTTGACCGCATCCAATGCAGAACGCCTGCTATACTCACTCACATTCAGGTCCAAGATTGTCCTCTACCTTTACATAGGGCCATTTGTCCCTCCTAGTATTATGGCCTTGATCCTCCGCCGTTCCCCTCGACTGGTCTGCCTTGTCCTCCATGCAGGCGGGAACAGTCAGTGTAAATTCAATGTGATCCTTCCCTCACTGAATAATCTCACATACCTGCACTACCTCATGATTGATACAGCCTTCTTTTCCCGGGCAACCTTCGTGCATCTCCCTGACATGACCATCTTCTATCGTGTTACACATCTAGATGTCACTACTCAGTGGGATCTGAACGTGATTGCTATTGGGTTTCAGTATTTGCACTCCCTGACCCACCTGTCAATGATCTGGAAAATGAGTAGAATGGCCACTCACTGTTTACTGGCACTGCTCCAACAACCCAGTTTCAAGATGCTCTTGTTGTGGCTGGACGAGGTTGATGGTAGACCCATGGTGATGCAGAAACTCCTCAGACAGAACTTACATGACCCCTGAATAGTTCTGCTCTGGCAAGCAAGCAAGTGGGCCATAGAGCTGAGGGGTGGTTTCTGGTTGCACGCAGCACAGATAATCGCCTGGCACCAGGAGAACAACAGTAAGTGACATTGATTTACCTTCTCGTGTGACACTAACCATCACCATAGTAACCACTGTGGAGCATCCAACAGTGTGGGAGGACATCACTACATTGTATACACAATCCCTCGATTATTGGTCCTTTCCATGGGAGCGTGATTAAGACCAACTTTCGAGGTGGTGGCGGGATAACTGTTAATGATAGGAATGTAGCACTATGTAATTATGAAATCAGCAGAAATAACAGCACGCTTGGTGCTGCGAACCTTGCAAGAGAAAGAACTTACACACATGGTCAAGGAAGAGGTGGAAACACCTCGTAGTGTAACCCCAGTGTTACTATGATACAAGAGTTGCAATGGGACGGCCTCCGAGTCATGGACACAAAGTTTAAAGAAGAAATTTCAAGTGGCACACAACTAAATCGGGTGGGAATTTGGTGTGGTGGCATTGATGCGAGAGGTAATGCAGGCATCGTCTGGGGCAAATTGGTCATGCAAAGGGTGAGGCAGAAAGCTCCAAAAGGATAGCTCATCCTCTTCAAAGCATCCAAAACATACTGTGTTGATGGACTCTGATACAGTACAGCCCATATACTTTACTAGGTGGCAAGTGATCATCTTACTAGAAACAAGCTTCAACATCACTGTCATCATGGCCATCGCTTGCACTATTACTACTGCATTCATCCTCATCCTCATCCTCATCCCCATCCTCGTCCCCATCCCCGTCCCCATCCCCGTCCCCGTCCCCATCCATCCTTTCATCAGCATGGTTATCACTTTGAGATTCACTAATTTCTACTGCCTCGAGGTCATCATCTTCGGCGGCCAATTGGTCATCAATGAGCCCTTGTCCGTGTGAGTGTATGGGCTCATGCCCTACACAGATTGCAGCATAGCGAGCAAATATATCTTGATCAGCAAATCTGACACTGTCAGCTTACAGAAGGCCATTTCAAGTGAAACTAGACTTACATATTCACATAAAATCTTGCCCAGTCATCTAATTTTCCAGGTGGTCTGGCTACCGATGTCCCACCTCATAAGAGTTGGTCAGTATGATCATCCACAAAGGATGGTATGAGATGACAGCCACAGACAACTAGTGAGGGATCTAAAAAGCCAAAAGCAGGGGTATCTCCATCCTCAGGCACAAAACCAATCTTTGGGAGTGCACACTGGCGGAAACCCCATTTATGGTCAGGATCAATTCCTAGCCAACGGACCCAGAGTACCTCCATCGTCTGCCTTGGACCACTAACACCGCCGGGACAAAATGAAACATCAACACAGAAAGCCTTGAGTAGTTGACAGTACCAATAAGGGTGACATTCTGGTTTCTCTTCCCTTGAGAGAGTCATGAGGAAAGAAGAACTGTCAGCTTGCAGACAATCATGGGCTCTACGTATGTCATAGGTTGTGTAGTTGATTCGAACGAATTTTGATTGCACAATTCGATCGGGTTTGAGGAGACGCAGTTTATTTTGTTCCTCTGGTGTAAACATCTGCTTGGCATCATCGAAGTCCTGCCAATGTAATAGTCTAGACAACAAGTGCTCCTTTAGATTAGAGATAAAATCAGACTAACAGGCACGTGAGTTGAGTGATAGAATGCATATATAACAGACAGTCACTCACCTTGACAGCTGGGTCATCAGCATGATCAGCCAGGAATTGTGGGAGACTAAAGGTGTTGTCCTTTCGAGGGTGGGTTGCCATCGTGTGATGCAACGACAATGAAACATCGAGATCATCGTCGTCTACTTGGTCCTCCTCTTCCTGTCGTTTCAGCAGGGTACGCTGACATTCTTGTCTTGCAAATTGGTCTTCGACACTCTTCTTGTTCGACATACCGTACATCCTCTTGATTTGGCGGTGGGCCAGTTTACCCTATTTACACATGCACATCAGGGCAAGCAGTTAGAAATAATGGTAACAATACTCACGATTTGTGTGGAGAATGAGTCAGTTGTTCCAAATGTCTTGATCATTGCAACATAGTCCCCCAGAGCATGAAACTTGTATATGTCCAGATTAAATTTCTTTGGTAGTGAGGCAGAGCATGCTTCTTTTCTTCTATGCCAGGCGTTGAGTTCTGTGATTTTCCTTCTCTGCCATTGCATGGCTTCCATGGGTAATTCACAAGTTTGAAAGCAGCACACGTGACTCATTGAAAGTGCCGCATCTGCTCGCCAAGGGTGTGTAATGACTGCTTGAAGAGTGTGAGTGAATCATCAGTGTGTATTCGCAATTTGGCCAGGGCATGCCATTCGGAGAGTTGGAATAGAAGGCACTGGATGCCCGAGTTGTGCTCAGGAGGGAAAAGCCCGTCAAAGACGGGGATAGCACACTGCACAGGAAACCTGATGAGTGCTACGAACCCATGATGACCCATATCAAAGACCATACCTGGAGAACATGTTCAAAAAACCAAGCCAGTCGCATGCTTGTGTTCGCTACATCAGAAGGGAACCACCGGATTGCATTCACACCAAAAGAAGATATTTGCATGAAACTATTAGAGAACTGGTCAGTAATACATTTGGTTCACAGATGATCAATGCACCGTTCATTGAGTGTCGATATGTCATGGATCAACAGCATAGATCATCCAGAGAAGATGTTTAAGAACTGACTTCAAAATACCCAGCTCGAACTCGTGGAGTAAATCCACCACTAGACTGGGGTAGAGTTGGAAACCCAAGGGTGACAACCACTCACAAAAAGAGTTCTGAGAGTATTGGTTAGGTCACTCGCAGGCCAAAAGAGTAGTCTTACCAATGTCAGGACCAAGGAATTATCTTTGAGAATGCTTTCCACAGTTGTACCCTTCAATGGTCAGCCATACACATAGATTGCCTGTCGTGCAAGCTTAATCTTGTTGCTCAGATAAGTTCGAGCTTAAGAGATTCTCGCAGTAAGATCTCTGAGAAATCCGGTGCAATGGAAGTCAGATTTCAGTATAAGGCAATGAGGACAAGGGCAGTGGCCCTTGTCTCAGATGGTGGCCAGGATAACTCTTCAAACAAATCAGTATTCCTGTCAGCAGGTACATGCACAACACTCACTAAATATCCTTGGGTAAATACGCCTGGCAATGCCGTCAAAACATTCCACAATGATTCCATTTTCGTAAGCCTTAACAAATTCATCGTTGAGTAACACTCTCCAGATCGCATGCACCAGCTCTCATTTGCAGTGAGCAAGTAGGTCATGGTTGTCTTTCTTGCTGGAGACCAAGGATAATACTTTTTTGATGGACTCGGGAGGCTGATCGATATGTTATGTGATTGTGAGCAGGACTACCAAAAAAAAGAAAGAACTGACCGATGGGATGAATGTAATCAGATGACAACACCCAGAATCTGGATTCGACTGAGCATATTTGGAAAGGTTTCCAAAGAATAGGTAAATGGGCCATGCAGACACATGGACAAACTGTGTGAGTCAAGTGGAATCAGACCAAAACATGAGGCTAGCAACCACTCTTTCCAACTTGCAGTCATCGTCTCTCCTTTGCTTCATGATTTTATCATGTGCTTCATTCCAAGTGTCAGAGGCATACAGCTCATTGTAAATATGTTGCTCGCGACCAGTGACAGGAGATTTCCATAGCTTCTTGAAAGGCATGAGATGGAAAGCTCTGGAGGATGCCTCTGCAAAAACTGCTCGTACGACATCAAGAATGGGTCTGTAGCAGAGACCATCCACTGTGAATGTCAGCCCATTCCCTTCTGGCTTTTTTTCCCTAGTGGGAACTGCAATGTTAACTGAACCGCATTTCCACTTGTCGATCCCGAAGACATCTTGAGGTGGAATCACCTTCTCAGCAGTGTCAAAGCAACTGATCTCCCTGGAGGCATCAAAGTGTGATAAGTCTTGAATATCGAAGTCTGGGGCTTGAAGAACATCGTAGACTAGTCGAGTGATCTCCGAATCCAATTTCAGAGTGCTCCCAAAGTTTTTTCAAGTCATAAGACACCAAATGGATATATTCGACCAGGGCCAAGGGGGGAAGTAGTCACCTCATGCTCCCTTAGTGGACTTAGGAATGTTAGGCCAGTGACGTTGAGACAACTCGTCAATGGAAAGAAAGGAGTCGGAATCATGTGTTGGGCGATGGTGGTATGCGCAAGTGATACCAAATTTGTTGAATTGTGTAGTGAAAGAGTCCCATACATGCAGAATCACGCGTGGGATAATGCCAGTGGAGGCAGTGGTGCACCAGGGTTCGACAGCAGGTAAAGGAGGCTCCGGGAGCAAGTCTCGATACCTTGGAGGCAGACATCGATTGCGAGGTGAAAGGGGCCGATCAATGTTTGGAATAACAGGGGCATCATGTGTAGATTGCAATAAAGGCCCAGCAGGCTCATCGGCTGTAGGAAGTGGGAAGGTGGGGGCATTCTGGGTATTCATATCTGGATAATGACTCGATGTGCCCTGGAAAGAAGTAAGTGTTCAAAAGAAAGGGGGAAGAAGACAATGATCCATAACCCACCTCAGTGTCTAATACAGAAGTTCCAACTCTCGACTCTCCCATATGATCTATTTGTATGCCAGCCTGGAAGCGATGAGTAGAGTGGATTGACAGAGTTCCTGATACTGACCTGTTCCAGTTGCATGTGCTTGTTTACAGGTTCCTCCATCCAGAGGAAAGTATTGCTTGCACAAGCAATTCGCTTGGCTTGTGCAGAATGGTGGAACTCACATGCATTTCGATGCTAGGTCAGGCCCCTCTGGGATGAGAACGTACAAGGACAATTAGGGTGGCATTTGAAGTTAGAGGCCATCAGCTGTAAACAAGTAAGATAGTTACAGCAGGGCGAGAGGTGGAAGGCTCACCTCAAACGTACTAGAAGAGGAAACACTGTCCGTGTTGCAACTACAGCTTTGACAAGAGGGTGTTAAGGATCAAAATTTCTAGCCATGTTGAGGGAATGAGACATGCAGGGTGAATGATGATGGAAGCAACGTCACCAAAAAGAAAAAATGTTAAGTGCATGTTGGATTGGCAAATTTGGGCAATTACTCGCCATGCATCCTATGTGTCATAACAAGAGGAAAAGGAAGAGTTGACAGTCAGCATTGAGGGCTTTCACTGAGTTATACTGTAACAACTTCAGAACGACAAGTTACAATAGCATGGCAGACTTACACTGAAGTGTAAACTTGGGGCAATTACTAGAAGTGAAAGTCGATGATTGGTTCAGCATTAGGTTTGTCACAGCCTTAGTAAGTTAGTAAGTTAGCCTTATGCTCAGCGTTGCAGGTCCGCCTGCTCTCTGAGTCGTTGCCCTTGACTTCCCACCTCACTTATAGTAGATACACTCACATTAGCATTGAGAAGGACAATTCAAGCAAAATTTTGACCACAGTGAAAGTTCTACAAACAAGACAATCATTGACATATCATGAGTCATACCGCTCCATCATGCTGCACTAAGCCACTAGAAGTCCCAGCTGTAGTTGTTGGTGGCAGTAGTGATCTCTCTTTTGCCATCAGGTTTATCTGTAAAGTAATTAATAACCCATTTGTGACAGGGTCGGCTCACATTTTCTTGATCTCCACCACAATCTCATGGTGCGCCTGCTTCCAGCTCGCAGCTGCCAACTGCATTTTGCTATAATGCCCATTTTCATGCTCAAGAAGAGATGCTTTGATCAAAGCACCGGCAAGCGTGAATGCCTGGTCAAGATTGTCATTTTGATGTACTGATGCAACTGCAGCGTTTTCAAAAATAGAACATCAACAATAGTATCTTGAAAGATCTTTGTCATGAAAATTGGATTGGTCTCATCCTTGTCCTAAGATAGATTGAGATGGAGTTAGTAATCAGAATGCCCACAATGTACCCTCTTCAGATAGTTGAGATTATGGAGTAAATCATATACTGTATCCTTTTTGTGTGTGATTTCATTCACTTCCAAGGATAGCCAGAGACCAAATGAGTCTTGCACATGACTGAATGTGTAGTCGTAGAATGACTTTCTCATGTCTGTCATCACTGCCGAGAAGTCAACCTTCTCCATTTCCGCAGATTTCACTTTGACTTTAGCTGCAAAACAGTGATAAATACAAGCAGTGCTGAATCATGACATTGATTACTTACCAGCACCACATACTGCCATCATTGCATCCTTTATCGCCCTGTCAATGTATTCCTTCTTTTTCTTGTCCGTCGGGACACTGTCCTCTGTCATCAAACTTCTGTAAATAAACTCTTTCACCCTCTCCACAATCCAGCACTTCTGGGCCTTTAAGTCACTCAGATCAACAAACAGTGAGTCTGGTTGTTCTTGCGCCGACAAAACATTCCCTGACACTGGTGCACGCCCTACAGGATCAGGTCTTCCTAAAATCTGTACACTGCTTCATTGGGGCATTGTCGACCAAACACGCTGGGCAATCTCCAAACTGTGGCAGAGGGATGCAGGATTGGACAAACTACTAGGCTGTGGTTTCATGCACCACGTGGGATCCCACATAGGTGATCCAAGAGTGGAAGTCATGCCCAATGGCGACGGTGTGAGAGAGGGTTGAGGTCGATGGTAGTGGCTCACTTGTGAATTCCGAGCATAGTCTGGTGCACATACATTTGCAGGATCTAATCCAAATGCAGCATAATTGGGTGGTGCGGAAATAGAAGGGTGATTGGTGTCAATGACACCAGATGACAACATGGGGATATTGTGACTATAGCTGGATGCGTGCATACCCGCGGGGTCTAACACAAGTACACTAGGGTGGCAAGGGTGACTCATACGTGGCATTGACATTCTAGTATTAGATCCCATATTCGGATGATGATCCGAGACACCAGATGGAAATCCGGGGGTATAGGCAGGTGCTTGTGTGCTCGCAGTCTCGCAGAGTCTAACGCAGGCATGCCAGAGTAGTAGGGGTGACACATCAAGGGCATTGACATATTCTTAGGCCCCATGCCTGGATGACGGCTTGGGAATCTGTCGGATGGTGCAGGGATATGAAGGTGATTGGCATCAGCAATGCTGGATGGCAATGAGGAGGTATCATGAGTATAGGAGGATGGGCCCAATGTGGGTACACTGGGGTAGCAGGGTTTACGGATATGCACTGGCATTGACACACTGTTAGGCTCCATGTTCAAATGATAGCCTGGGGCATCAGCGATGTCAGATGACAATGACATGGAGATATGAGGCTGATCATGGCCCAAATGATTCAGATAAACTGTCTGAGGGTAGGGGTAGTAACCTGTGTCATGGCATGACATGCTATTAGGCTCCATGTCCAGATGTAGATGACGACCTAGGGTGTTGGCAATGCCAGATGAGGGGAAATGGTGAAAATTAGAGCCCAGTTCTTCAATAGGAATGTCGGAATTGTCAGTGATAGCCATCGAGTGGGCTTGTAGCAACATCAACATTGTCAAATAGACACAGTTTGGCTTACACTCATCCATGTCAATACTCGCCATGATGGTAGGTGTCAGTGCTCGTCACAATGATAAAAATTTATGAGCCTCAGGCTAGGTCATGTGACTTATCGATGAACTGAACACTCGATAGTAATACAGCACAAGTGAAATTACATAAAAGCTACAGCCATCGGTCACCCATTGGTCATGAGGGGGCAATAAACACACTCCAATGTAGTTCGCCATGATTTCCTGATCGATCACTAGATAACTTAATGCAAGTCTTAGTTCAGTATGGTCTGTATCGCATTCCAGAATTGGACCAGTCACATACTAAGTTTCAATATCAATTGTTCAAGCAGCTGTGCACTGAGACCCAAATGGTTCCAACTGTGTCTCTGCAAGCGTTAAGGTAACCAACTGCTCTGTGAACACAGCCCGATAGAATCCATTTTCATCCTCCACCTCCCGCAGAGAACACGGTGAAAGCAAGGCCTTCACAGCTTCCAGAGTGGCTTCCTCCATTTCCAGTTGATGCTCTTGGTGTTGCTTAACGGCAGAGAGAAACACCCAGTGTTTCTCTACACATTCGATCTCAGCAACTGTTTGCACAACTTGATGCACAACTAAGTCATGATCCGCCTGCTTGGCTTCGTAAGCTTGCAGAACAAGGTCATCCGGGAAGCGGCTAAGGGCTGAGTGCAGGACAATCATGTTCTTCAAGTTGAGTTTAGATGATTGATGAGTTTAATGTATGCTTCTGATTGAGGAACATGTTACCTTTTCGATGTCTCTTGCTACCATACATCAGCAAATCACCCTTTTATAGACAGGACTACAGGCTTACAGACCACCACAGGGTGGTACAGAGTAAAATTTGAGTGATAAAATACAAGCAATCAGTATATTATCACCTTTTAAGCATATTTTAAGTCCTGTACAGAGGGAGACCTTTCTGTACCTTTGTAACAACTGTAGTTGTCTGTAGCTAGCTGTACAGCCACCTACAGCTCTTCTGTGATTTGCTGATGTAGGGAGATGAGCCGAGGGAGCTAAGTCTAGTGTGAGCAAGGCCTCACCCACTCATGATGGATAAGGCCAATTTCTAGGAAGAGCGCAAATGCCCTGTTTAGGAGACTCTGAAGGACTAGCTGACTTGCCATCCAAAGCAGATAGGGAGAAAACAGGAGACTGGGTCCTGAGGACAAATACTTCTATCATAAAGGCAGGTCCTCTGAGAGGGGGAGTTGAGAAGGTCCAATGTAAACTCTTCGTCGAGGTCAACTATGTGTGATCCCTTAGACTCGAATCTGTTGTCTCTCATGAAGGGAGAAGTGTGTAATCTTCTTCTGGGGCTAGTAATGGGGCTGGATTTGGAGGAGGAGACAGCTGAGATGGACAGCAGGGGTGTTAAGTCAGACGCAATGGAGCTAGGCATATGGAAGATGGGCGACAAGGGAGTCAGAGTATTGGACAGAGTTTCAACTGAATCTTCACAGGATATTACACAATAGTCTACTTTTTGTTTTGTTTTGAAACCACATCACTAATTCCAACTCGCTGACACGTCACACAACACCCTTCCAAGCTCAACAATATGCTCAGCCTCACTTGTATCTGCACTAGGGAAGCTGAACCAGCTCATTACAGTGAAATCTGGTCTTCTTTCCTATATGTGAAATCGTCTTATAGGGTCACAGCCATAAAATTAGAAGCGAAACATGATGCTTGGCCAATGCTATCAACAATGAGCAGTGTTTATCAAAAGCATCAAACGACCATGAGAAAACACTCCACGACGTGCGAGATAACGCCACAGTTGGTGTGTACAAAACTCTAATCTCATTCATAACTGCAAACCAAGCATATGTTCTCTCATTGCTCATATATTTAGGGTTTGATAAGGTTCACCATGCCATACCACTACTATATGCGAGTAGCTCACCTTCATCACAGGTAATCAAGCCATTCACACCTAATCAGTTTGAGAACATTTTGCAAGCACTCGACAAACATTGTGGTCGACTCAGTGCAAGTCCATTCATTTCAAATCATATACAAGATGCACAAGCCTCATAGTTTTCTTTCTAGGTTAATATATCTCGAGGAAGTACACTTAGCCATACTCGGAAAAAGAGAACCACCAACCTCGACTGATCTTCAGCTACTCCTTACCAGCGATGTGACATCTCACACATTCTAACACCAAAGTAGATTGGTGAAGTGTGTTTCTCCATCTCCCTCCAACATCTGCAATAAGCTCAAATGAGTACTCATTCATATCAAGAAGGTCACGTTCGAACTATATCTCCATTCTCCCTCTGCCTCTCTTCTCATCGGTGACCCCGGAAAGACGACTATTCTGCACATGGGGTGTGTATTAATGATTGCATGTTATTATCCATTTTGATAACCATTTGTACCTCATAGACACTATCCTGCCATAGACATGTGTGACGTCGATCTGTTGTTCCTCGATGCGGCACAGGTTCTCAAGACTTTGCTCCTTTCAAGTGCGAGGGGAGCCAGAGCAGATGACAACTCTATCCGGCAGGTAGAACAGACTACAGCGAGTTTCATTATTCCCTGGGACTACTTTCCTCATATTTTTAAGATCACGGTGTGAGCTGCTGCATACCAGCACTACAAGGAATGGCATTCCTCCAACTAGTGTCAAAAGCATCGGCTTACAACACTCGTTGAGGAATTCTCTGACATTGAGACTGATTCTGTCAATGGATCGGCAGATGAGTCAGCTTCTTTGAAATAAATGTTCCTGATATACCAGAAAGAAGAACTTGTCCCATCCCACCCTGTCCTCACCGGCCTCGTCGTCATTGTGCCCCCATAGTCATTGTGTCATCATCGTCGCACCCCCATCCTCGCCAGCCTCATCGTCATTGTGCCCCCGTCGCTGTCATCACCCCATCATTGCAACTGCAACGATGGCAATGACGATGACAACCTGACAAGGATGACAAGGATGGGGACATGACGACGACGATGGCGACCAGGACAAGGACGGGGGGCATGACAGCGACAGTGACGACAATGACGATGTGACAACACAACGATGACGGAGGCGGCGAGAACAGGGGCACGACAATGATGAGGGCAATGACACGATGATGGCGGAGGCACGACAATGACAACGAGGCCAGCGAGGATGGGGGTGCGAGGACAACGATGAGGATGACGGGGGCACAATGATGCAACGACACCATGAGGATGAGGCCAGTGAGGATGGGGGCACGACGATGACGGCGACCAGAACATGGGCATGACAATGATAACAACAACAACAACGGTGACACTCCGCCGTTGCCACTGCAATGACAGCAATGATGATGACAACGCGAGTCACGCAATGAGGGTGACGAAGATGGGGGCACGACAATGATGATGGCAATGAGGATGGGGGGCATGACAATAATGGTGATGATGAGGACGACGATGTGATGACATGATGATGATGTGACAACATGACGATGATGAGGGCAACGAGGATGGCGTGAGGCTGGAGAGAGGAGCCTGAGGGTAATGAATAAGACATAATAGCACAAATAGTTGTAGTAGTATAAGAATCAACAATGTCTAGTCCGTCTTTTTAGCTATTTTGCTTTTTCTTGCTTCTCTACAACTGCTAAGTCAAATGAGAAAGAAAAGCTTAATTTAGTTGCCATATAGTCAAAATTAGAAACATGTAAAATTACTGATGTACTTTAAAGACTGGTTGTAACCGGTCTGTAACCAACTGATGACCAATTAGGACTGGTCTTGAATGGTCTGGTTATGGTTATGGAGTTGTGACATATTTTTCAAGACCGGTCATGGTTCGGTCTTTCCAAAAAAGGTAACAAAGACCAGACCGGACCGGACCTTCAAACACTAATCTCACATACTTTCTTCTGTAAAGGTATCTGCCCAGATGAGGGTACTTCCATCATTCATAAATGACAGGGCGAATCCAATTTTCTTTTCATCTGTGGAGTAGACGTCGGTCAAGTCCCAAAACGCCTTCCTTCACGGACTATCCGAAGGAGTACCTCTGTCTCTTCATTGACGACATCAGTGATGGAATATGCAGTGCTCGCCCCTGATTTTTTTCCTCCTGGATTCAAGACTATCACATCCGAGTCAGTTGATAATGCATCTGGAAAGAAACGAAACATCTTTTACTCACAAGCGACACCAAGATGCGTGAAATACTCTGCTGACATCTGTAAGATGGGATCGAAGTCGACATTCTCGGAATCTGATCCCTGGAACAATACTTCCTAAGATCTTTCAGCTGACACGAAATCTTCCACTTTCAGGGTTTCGACTCTGACAAACGTGAGCATTGTTATGACTAAACAATCAAGTTTTTGACTGACTGTTCTGACAAATAGTTTCATCACACTCTCCAAGTGTGTTCCAGAACTGATCTTATACATACTGCCCATTTTCTGCGATTCCAGAATAAGATAGTACAAAAGTCTAGACTTGTATGATCCATCTTGTTTACCTAAAGCTTGTAGGTGTTTTGTAATAGGCAGCTTTCATGGACCGTCATCTTCGAGAATTGCCAGAGCATGGTTTTCCATCATTGGCTGTTCCATCCTTGTGTAACACAAATACATGGGTATACTTAGTTAATACGATGTCAACCGTACGCGTTAAATACACTTGACTGTGGTCCATTACGTGCCAGATTGAAGCAACAATGCTGTGGATCATATAAGCGATTCCGAGCACTCAGAACCCACACACAGGAAATAACAATGGAGTATTCCAATAAAGAATAACTCATGTTATGGCGTGATACAGTGATCCACTGGCACTTGCGTCAGCAAATTTATAACAGCTCACATAGTCAAAAATAAATTATTTCACTAGATCAGACAGCACCCGCATGTTCTAGTGTACTTGTGTTATTTGTACCAAAAGTTTGGAGCACATCCCTCCACTATTGAAGCCATCATAAAAGCAACTTGCTGTGCAGCATTATCGTGTGTGCCCCATCACTTGCATCAACCCCAAAGTGGTATATCAGCATGTTATGTAATTATCTATGACCTAAGCTATCTCTGATATTAATCTTCACATGCACCACTATCGCTCTCACTCGCTTCATTGTCCTTATCTTCATTGTTCCCGTCCATCTATGGCATCAGAAAAGGTTGGTTTCGGCAACTTGCTTCAATCACTTGACAAATCTCCCAGCGACTTTTTTGTTCTTCTTTGGGTTTCTTCTTATTTTCCCGGACAATTTTGACTGCTTCAGTTACCACTTCTTCCTGTTTTTCACTTTGGATTTGCTTGGTCTTGGCTTTGGAGTACAGTTGGAGACAGGCAAACTCCACCAATTTTGTAGCAGCCCAGAATGAATTTTTTAGTACAAACTAATGTCAGATTTGGACTCAGCAGGTGGAACTATGTCTAAAAACACTACTCTCATTTTTTTCCCATGATCTTTTTAGTTGGCCAAAATTTTCTACCTTTCAAGCAAATATTTTACTGTAGTCTATGGGTTCAGGACTGCCTCGATTGCCATCATCATCAGAAAAACTTTCAAGTTATAATTGATTTAGATAATTCCATAACAAATAAAATATAGCAATAGAGGGTTTTGTTTCTTGATATTCATAGTTACATATATTCAGTAATATTAAATAAATACAACTAATAGCTCAAA
>JBBPUL010000092.1:0-40449 GCA_038094675.1 Spongispora temasekensis
CATATCTCTGGAGCCCCTGAGCCAAATCACATGACCCTGGGGACAAAGTTGTAGCCAAGGGTTTGTACTTTATTTGTCCCCACCAAAGCTAAGTGAGATTCCCACAGGTGATTGCGGGGCGCTTCGCGCCCCGGTTTGGGGTTAGGCATTGGAACGGTTTTTGGAGTCACTGTATTCAGTTGTTGTGTCTTGAGTTTCCTGTGAAGGAAATGGAATAGAGGACAATTGTTTGTCTTGATCTTGTGTCTTAGAACAATAAGGAAATACTGTCTCATCAAAAGTGGCAGTGGAGGATATAAACATGCATTTTCTGGTAGGACAGTAGAAGAGGTAAGCTTTAGATCCTGTTTCATAGCCAATGAAGATCATTTCTTTAGCCTTAGGGGCTAACTTGTTCTTTCTCTATTCTTTAGGTATAAATACATAAGCCTTCATACCAAAGACTCTGAAGTAGGATACATCAGGTTTATTCCCAGAGAGGATCTCAATAGGGGTCTTCCATTTGTGATGATGCATAGGTTGTCTATTATAGACATGCAAAGCAGTTTCCACAGCATCTTTCCAGAAGGATAGGCTTGCAACCCGATTGCTTGTGCTTTATCCATGATGGTCCAATTAAATCTCTCTGCTTTCCCATTTTGTTGGGGAAGATGAGGAACCAATTTCTGGTGAAGAATACCTTTGGATGCAAAGAATGATTGTAACTCCTGTCCAAGAAATTCCCCCCCACAGTCTGAACATACAGAGGTAAGAACCAGACCAGTCTGAGTCTCAGCATTAGAGACCAGCATATGGAAATGAGCAGAAGCATCACTTTTGAGGCAAATAAAAGCAAGCAAAGCAAAAGCAGAGCAGTCATCAATGAAAGTAAGGATATATCTCAAGTGAGTGCATGACTCAGTCAGTAATTCAATGAGATCAGAATGAACAAAACCCAGAACATGAGTAGATCTCTTGTCAGAAGGACCAAGGGGCCATTCATGAGCTTTGCCCAGTTGGCAACCATGAAAAGGTGTAAGGGATTGAGTGAAGGGTAAGATAGGCATACCAGAAGTAGTAGTAGATGCATGTCTAAGAGCATTATCAGACAGATATCCAAAAATCAAAAGACAGAGTATTCTGCAAGGTATAGATCCCAGCATGTGGTGTGATCACTTTAGACCGAAACCAATAAAGGATATCATCAGGAGATGTGGCTGAAGCCCAAATCAGAAGGTTACCTTGCTTGTCCAAGATATCTGTTGTTTTACCAATGTGGATGGTGTAACCCTGTAAAGCAAGACAATTTGTAGACAGAAGTCTACAAGAAGCATCTGGAGAATACCAAACACCAGATAAGGTTATCTTAGTGTTGACATCAGAAGCATCAGAAGCTTCCAAAATGATTGTCCCAGAGCCGATCATCTCAATTGTGTTACCATCAGCAATAGTGGCATATTTCTTATTATTGCCTAAAGAAGTAAAATCTTCCTCAAAAGGAGTATTATGATCTGTGCAGCTGGAATCAATCATTCAGTGATTCTTAAGGAAAGAAGTTGACCAGGTATTTGACCCTGATCCAGATCCATGCATTACATCATCTTTACAACACAGATTACAGACAGCATACTTGGGAAGTGCTCTGGATATATTCCAGGTGTGTAATGTACAACTCCAAGTAATCTCCTCCTTATTCAACACACAGAGTCAGTGAGATCTCTGTAGGGAAGGTCTCTCATCAGTAGACTAATAAGGTAAAGGAGGGGAATGCTGACAGTGTCCAGTGGTTTCAGCATCCATACCACTCTCTCCATCATCATAGAAGATCATAGAGGAATTCTCTTAGAGGAGCTTGGTTCCTCTGAGGTATAGTACTCATCTATCATCAGTTATTCTTCATCTAGCTCTATAGAATCTTGTTCCATGGAAATCTCTACAACATTAGCAATACCATCAAATGTCATGGCATGGTTCTTCCCTTTTATTGCTTTTCTATTAGCATAATTGTCCTTGTTATGCTTTTTACCCTGTTTTCCTCTTTCACCATGGAATGAGAAACTCAGATTATCATAAGAGTTATCTGGAGAGTTATTGTTGGACTGGTTCTTCTTAAAACCAGGTTTCCAAGGATGAGATGGTCCAGGTCTGCATTTAAGAGCACTAGTTCTATTGACTGAGAGACCAGGGTCTGAGATGCAGGCCACAAGATAGTGAGAGTTCTTGGAGGATTTGAGGCAAGAATCCTTGATGCTGAACTCTGCAGAAATGTGGGAAAGGATTGTGTTGGTGATGAATTCCTTCACAGATTGAACTGTGTTGGAAATCATGGAATCAAAGTCTGTAGGAAGGAGGGATAGGAGGATCATAGCACAGAGCTGACTGGGAATGTTCAGTCTGGCATCCTGCATTTGTTTGAAGAGAGAGGAAATGGTGAAAAGATTGAAGAAAATGTTTTTTTTGTGCACTCTGTGTCTCAAGCACTGCGCAAAATGGTAGTATTGCCCAGCAATACCCTTTTTCCCATAAAGTGCCTGTAATGAGTCCCATAGGGTTTTAGCCAACAACTTGTACACATTAGAATCAGTCATGGTATATTCCCATACAACATTTGGTTGTAGATCAGTGCTGATGGTGGCTGCTAGAAAACCATTGATCTTGTGGTCAATGACTTCCCAAGCATCTCTATTTGCCATGTCTGTGGCAGCTCAGATACAGGACCTGGTAACAAACTTTCAACCATCTAGCATGTTCAGAGGACCTTTCAAAGCAAGAGACCAGGTAGTATAATTAGATGCACTAACGAGAGTAGGAATTTGAGAGATAATAGAATTTTCTACTTTGAACTCAGCAGGGGTAAAGGAACTCATGTTGCATTCCAAGTAGGTTTTGTGTTACCCCAAGCATCATTGTTATCTCCAGTGTTTTCCCCTGTGTAATCTTCTTCTTTCTTCAAAAACTGGAAACCTTTAAGACTATTGATGATGTGAATCATATAGGTTTGGTAACTGGTCTTGTAGCGAAGGAAGAAAAGTTTTTGCAGGTGTGATCCAAAAGAAGATGATGAGGGTGACAGCAAGTAGTGAGAGGTGGACAAAATGGATGAAGCAGATTATTGTAATCATGCTTATCATAGATCTATACTGCAAAGAGGATCTGTTCAAAAGAATCAATCACTGGATAGTAAGAAAGAAAGAATCAATCTGAGGAAAGGAGGTTTCTTTCTGCACTTTGATCTACTTGTAACCCAAGGTCTTTAATAGGTACCAATAGCCTCTATACCTCTTCCTCTGATTTCTCCAAAGTTTCATCATCTGTGTAATATTTTTTATCATTCTGATGCATGAACTTCTGTTCCTGTTTCATTTGTGATTTCCAATACTCTGTTCTCCATTGTTTCAGGGAAATTATGTGATAATGATAATGTGCCTCATCCTCAGTAATCTTGGTGTTAAGACTGGTAAATCTCCAACATCTCATTTCAAAAATGGCAAAGTCTAAATAGTCAAAGAAGTGAGGATTAGATAAAACTTTATCATCTATCATAAAAGTGGAAGCATATATGCCAAGAACAGGAACATAGTCCAAATAAACAAATGCATAGGAGAAATTGGTTTTACACAGGATGGCTTTCTCTCATACCAGTCCTGTTACGACAGGTGCAGGTAGCATCAGCTGTAAACTCGATGCGCAACCTAAAGCTGCGAGGTGAAGACAAGGGGTGTAGATCCTGAGTGTGATGCACAAATACTGGTCACTACTCTGCCTAGGCAAGTATGTAGCGACATTGAAGAGAAGGACAGAGTATCCTCGAGTGAAGATGCTGCAAGGCCAAGTGGTGCGAAGGGAGAGCAGAGGGGAGTGAGAGGGTCAAAGATGTAATAGATTACTATCTCGAGTAGGCTCAAGCTGAGGTTACACCACTTGTACTATGCCCTATTTATATGTAAGAGTCCTGTGCACAGACCAGGCAGTGCTACAGCTTGATAAGGGAGAAACCCAAAAGAAGTAACTGGAGATAAGGAGAAATGAGTCATGCACAGTGTGAAATGAGTCAGAAGGCTGTGCATGATAGAACTACAAGGAATGTCATAGAACATATGAGTCACAGATAGGAGATAAGGGAAATGTACAGCCATAATGCTGACTAATAGAAGGGCTGTGTGCGTTTTAAGTAATACAAGGCAAAAGAAGCAAGAGTGAAAGAAAAAGGAAAAGAGGCCGATCGTAACAAGTCTCAACTGTTTTTTAACTTCTCTTGCATACAGATCTTTTTCCGGCTTTAGAGGATATACTGGATCTAATCCTTTGTGCCCTGCATATAGCAAGGTGTCATGAAATGACTTCTGATCTGGACTCAAGGTATCCAGTGCTTTCTGCAAGTCCTGTATGAGAGTAGAGGTGGACATTCATCATGAAGAATTGTTGGAGACTTGTGATGTCTAAGCCTTCAGGTTCTAAAGCTTGGTCCTGAAGGGCCACGAGCATCCAATCTGTGATGAAGGAATTGCAAATAAGTGCCTGAATAATGTAGTGATGAGGATTTTTCTGGTAAAAATGAGTTCTCATCTCTTTATCAAATGTTTCATTACACTCTTGTATTGTTGGAATCTCCCTTCCATCCCATTTTTCCATCGAGAAGACCAGGTTAGGTACAATTTCACAAAAGAGATGAGACTCTGGCTTTGAATAGAGGAAATGATGTTTATGTGTCATCTCATAACCCTGCCAATGAATCAGAGCTACAGAAGTGGTGGGATCATCATAAGAAGCAGAAGGGGGAGCATAGCCAATAGAAGTTGCCAAGGAGTATAACATTTCATTGCGATAGGTGAGGGTGTGTTCTATAGCACCATAATCTCTAGCTGTGGAATGAGGAACCTCGGACCAGTCAAATCTAACCAGATAAGCGAGCCAGTCAGTTTCGAATATTGTTGACCTGAGAGGTCAACACAATGGATGCCTCTGGATTCATCCACAGATTAGGGAAAGTAGAATGTTTCAAGATTAGAGGGTAATAAATGTTGTAACCACAACGGCATTAACCTAACTGAAGTGCTCTACATGCCTAAGGCAACCTTATTCTAGGGTTACAGATATGGATCCAACCCCTTTCTCTTATCAGGCGCTTTATTCATCTTATCTCTTTATCTTAGCACCCTGATCTTTGTTTGTACCTATTGACACTTTATAGATGCTCACCTATTCTATATTGGGTTGTATCTTGATAGATCTCCTGATCATATCTCTTATCTTAGATCTCAGATCTCGATCCAGATCACAGGGCCAGGTAAGGCTATACCTTTTCTTCCATTCTTCCCACCGCCACGGCATGTCTACCACATGTCCTTATCTCTGTGGCACTACCCTGGACCCTCTTATCTCTACCTTCCTATTTAAGTAGTGCCCTCTGCCCTTACCAGCCCTAAGCTGGTCCGTGCGCATGGTATGCTAATATATATAGGGCACTTGGTCAACTGGGATTCCCCAGCTTGATTCTTGTCATCCTTCTTCAGTTGCACCTCTTGTGGCCTAGCCCTAAGTATATATCGTCATCCAGTGTCCTCTGCTTAGCAAGGCATTTGGTTAGGCCCTATCGCTCACCCCCTTCTCTCTTTATATGAGTTGCCTCTTATCCTCTATATCACCACTGGTATAGCCATGTACAAGTAGTTGGCTTCCTACCATCTCTCCAAAGATTGCCAGGTTATGATAACCAAACCCCAGTGCAGACTACTGTACCTCCACTCCCGCCATTCACTCTATTCGATTCGCCGAGCAAGACAAAGTCTTTGTGATTCCCCCGCACAGGCCTTGTAAGGTTTGCACCTTGAAGATGCATGAGTCAAAGGCATGCCCCCTTCGACAAGCTTAAGAGACTCTTCCTCTCTCACCTCATCCTTCGACTACCAGATCTTTCCTGACCATTCACTGTGGCCACTGATGCATCTTGAGATGCTACAGGGGCAATCCTTTTACAGACTGATTCCAACAGGGACTGGCACCTCTGTTCATACCTCTCCCAGTCATTCTCTCTGGCAGAATGAAACTATGATATCTTTGACCGAGAACTTCTGGTCATTATCTGGGCTATCAAGTCCTGGTGCCATTACCTTCATGGTTCTTAATTCCCTGTTCAAGTCTTCATTGATCACAAAAACCTGACATACTTCCATCAGCCCCAAAACCTCAACCGCTGACAAGCACGTTGGCTTCTTGACCTTGCAGACTTTGATCTCAAAATGATGCATATCCCTATATCATTGCTCTCTGGCCCCAATGCTCTCTTCCACTGCCCTAACCACCTCTCCTCTGAATTGGACAATCAAGCCATCACCCTCCTCCCAGAAACACTCTTTGTTTGCATCATCAACTCCATTCTCACCACTGCAATCCAGAAAAACTTGGCCCATGATGAACTTGTCACCCACCTTCACAATGACCTCAAGGGCTCTGTAACAGCCCCTAATCTTTGTAGCCACCTCTCTAACTGGCAATTCAGAGAAAGCCTGCTCTGCTACCATGACTGCATCTATGTCCCTGAGCCTGACCACCTCATGGTTATCTTCCATACTCATAACCGCCCCTCTGCTGTTCATTCTGGCTATCTGAAAACCCATTAACTCATTGTCCATGATTTCTGGTGGCCCAGCCTTGCAGGTCCACCACTATATTGAGGACTACACCCTCTATCAACAAAATAAGGCCAATACCCACCCCACCATCCCTCCCCTCTCCCTGATCAAGTCCCTTGCTTCCTGCTCCTTTCAACAGGTCTCTTGTGACCTAATCACTGATCTTCCCTTATCTAATGGTTTCAACAGCCTGTTGGTCGTGGTTGATCATGGGCTTACTAAGGGGGTAATTTTATACCTGACTAAGAAACAAATCACCACCAAGGGTGTAGCAACCCTCTTCTTCCACTGAGAGTTAGAAACATGCTGAAATCCAAAATGTTTACCTTCTTCCACAACATGGAATTATGGGGTTGGTGCATTGGGAGTGTTGGCATTCTTGCTCAACTTGGCGCCATTCTATTGATTATATAAATCTCTAGCAAACAAATACTGAAAATAGATGGATTTACCTGGCTGGAAATCTTCACTCTTTTCCTCTTTCCTTTGCTTGATATTGTAACTGGTGCCATTGGATTGACTGGTGCAGCATCAGGAATGACTGATGATTGGTGCTTCTGACTTGTCTTTTGTTTAAGCATGACACCAACTTTTTCTAGCTGCACTGTGTGCCTGTTCTTGCCTATGTTAATGTGGTCACTGTGCCTTAGGGACTGATTCTCCATGCTGATAAAGCACTTCCTCTTCTGGTTTGAAGCCATCAAAAAATTGATAGACAAAAAAAAAAAAGCCAAGTAGGTGCAGAAAAGGCATTAAGTAGCACAACATTTTAAATTGGGAACTGCAAAGCAAGTGAAGCCAATCAAATGCGATGTCACTTGACTCTTCATCTAATGTGGGCAAAAACAGTGACAACACTAGAATTTCATATAGTTTTCAACTAGATCTATTGTGTGGTAGTACAATGTATAAAGACACTTTGTTAATGAACTTATATGCCTGCGATGGACAGTGGTAGGCAAGAAGAACATACACAGCAATGATTACAATCACATTTGTCAATCTTGCAAGCTCAACCCTTGTATGTTTCTAAACAAGTAAGTGGACACTTGGGAGATTTCATCTGGTGTGTAGGGGTATGTACTGTCAGTCACCTTAACCTGGTATTCCTCCAAAATGCTTGAATAAGACAGAAATGACTCTAGCACACCACACTTGGTCCTCTGATTGGTGTTGTAAGGCAGTGTGAACAAGATGAATGGTGAGGTGCTGTGGGACCTGTATAATGGCTTGTTGCAATGTTTTTGATTCACTCTTGATCTTCTTTGACATGTATTCAAAGATGAAGCATGATGCAGATGGAAGTAGGGTCTCTCCAAGCACAGTACCATGCTATATAGCAGATGAGTCTCTCAATATATATTACGTGGTTCGGGAAATGCTAACCTGATCTGGAGATATTCCCATTTTCTATTGGGCATGAGTCTGGGATTGTCCCGGCACAGAGAAATGAGGCATGTTCTCCTTCTCACTCAGTGCCTGTTGTAAACACTATAAAAACATTATATTTAAACTCTTCTCATTCTCTAGAGTATTCTGGTAATACACACCTGCTTACATAATATGACATCATCATGAGGCTAGACCCATCATGTGATCTGATATCATCTCTTATCTCTTATCTATGATGTCATAGTCTAGACTGCCTTATGTTAGACACATGTAGCTTAGTCAGACCTCATGTATTTATGAGCTGAGCCCCAGCTTTGACCTCTTGTGTCTTTGACCAAAGTTCCGAGCCCCCATTTTAGTCTTTCTTTGTATGTAGTCAAGGCTGATGGTTGTGTCCAATAGCAGTCACTTTGGTCACTTCATTAGATCAAAGCTGCCTGTTACCTCCTCCTCAATTTGATCTGCATGTGGTATTTGCAGCAACACTTGTCCTTATCATTTATCATGTTCAGAAAGCCGATCCACAGGCAGAAAGTGGTCTATTACTCTATTGGAAGTATGGTTGCCCTATAATAGCTAGGAGACAACAACTCCTACATAAAACTGTTTGAGCTGTACACATCTGGTGCAATAGTTGATTCACTTTGCCAAGGCTTAGACCTCATTTGAGAGAACATGCTTGGTAGCCAACAAATAAAGATCAAATCTTTAGCGCATAGTGGGTCAGCACAGTGGTACTACCTGTGCAAAATAGTGGAATTGCAGTCTCTTACATAAGATCTGCAGTCTTGGCATACTGAAACATCCGCCACAGCCAGGCAGAACCTGGTTTCCCCCTTTGACTCTCCAGTCCCATGCTGGCATACAAGACTCATCTCCATAAGATGAAACTCCATGGCACCCTCTTCATGATAGTGGAAAGTGGTATATCTTTTTTTTTAGCTATTTATGTGTATGATCAGTTATGAATATCTCACCATTCGAAAAGTCACCCCTAAACTAGAGTGGGATTGGATGGGCAATACTAGCTTCCAACTTGAAGCAGCAAACATTCTGCCATTTTTACTAGAACAGTTCTTTGATATCTATAAAACTACACCTTCTTCTGACAACCTTTACCTCACTTCCATTTCTTTTCCTTCCCTCCCCTCCATCAGTAACCAACAATGTCTGGAATCTCAAGCAAGATTGATGACTTGTCAGACCAGTTTGCCTCACTGTGACTAGAGTTCGACAATAAGTCAAAGATCCAATTAGGCAATGCAGGCACATGGGATGGCAACAAGATGACTTACTGACTCTGGTGGGTCAAAATGAAGCTGTACCTGAAAGTCAAGAATTACAACCATTGGAAAGTGGCTTATGCCATACTATGCCATATGATCAGCAATGCTGCCCAGTTTGCAGTTTAAATGCTGGAAATGTTCATAAAAAAGAATGATGTTGACCAATGGCCATCTATAGCTGATATCAAAATAGCTATCAGAAAATATTTCATAATAGACTCATTGCAGCACAAGTCATATAAAAAGCTACTTAATCTAAAACAAGGAATGGACTTCCACACCTTTATCAGAGATTTCACCAGTCTCTATGTGAATGCCAAGTGCGGTGTGGGCGAGGTGGTCCATATTTAAAAAGGGCTGTCAACTACAAGATCCATATGAACCATGAGCTCCATGCCACTAATGAACTAGCAGTGGATGATATCGAAGGGCATATAGAGGCACACACAAAAATTAACAAAAAAATATAAAAACATCACCCTCACATGCCCAATGACTGGTCTTATGATCAGTCCACAACTGCTCCCACACCTTCCTACTGCTCCTCATTTTACACCCACCAGAACCCAATCTGGTGCTGGTGTGCCCATGGACATCGATCAAAAGACAGTCCAGAACCCAAGGACACTGGACACTCACACATGTTTCAGTTGTCAATGTTAGGGTCACATTTGGGCAATATGTCCCACCAACCCCTTTTGCTGCCCCAAAAATCATGCTCTGTATGAGGCTCACACACAGTTATTGGTGCAGCCCCAAGATACAATGCAGACCTTGCCTCTCTAAAGTGCATTTACCTCTATGCAGCCCCAAGCAGCTACACAATCATTTTGCACCATCAAGCTTGGATGATGGAAGAAGCTAAGGCCTACTTGCATGATAAGATCGCTTCTAAAAACAAGGCCAAGGCAGTTTTTTAATGCTGACCACTGATATGAGGGTGTCAGTCTCATACAATGTTTCTCTTAGTATTACTTCTGTTTCTGTTTTCTTATGAAAATTTAGATAAATCTAAAAATAGTGTTTTGGACTATCTACCTGTTTCCGAATTTCTTGATCTGTATCATGATGTAGTAGAAGAAGATGATTGGGAAGAACTAGAACCCATTGTCAATAATTTATCAATGACTTCATCATATGACTATCCTGTGTTCGATATGCATGAACTTGCAAAAATGGCTGAAGATGAAATATACTAGCCTAAATCATTTCCAGCACATGAGTTGTTGTCTCGATGTGGTAGCCTACTAGATGACTATCCACTGTGAAGTCTCAATTGAGCTTGGCTATGGAAGAAAAACATTGAGTGCTTAATTTCTCCAAAATTACAGAAAAAATAAATTATGAAATCCCTCAGCACATAAGAATAATGCCATATAAAACATGGCATCTATGTACCAATGCTCTAGAAGTGGAGTTAAAACTACAAAGACAAGACTGATCTTTAGTCTGAGTGTCTACTTTAGTTAATAGCAGTACAACCCATTGTTTTATCAACCAAGGATTTGTTATGGCAAATGCCATCACATGTAAACAACTCGATAGGCCCATAGAAGTATGAAATGTGGATGGATCAGCAAATGTGAGCAAAGGAATCACTATTGCAGAATCATGGCACATATAATAGATGGAAATAATATGGCACATTCTTTTCCATTGATGCTTTACATTTCCAATTTAGCCATGAATGCAGTATTTTTAGGGTACGAGTTTTTAGCACACCATAACCCTTCCATAGATTAGAAGAAACACTCTTTTTCTTTTAATAGATGTGGTAATGCTTGTGATTAACGAGCATTTAATTTAGCTATGCCATTTTGTCCTTGACAGAACAAGAAAGTAACTCCCGGTTGAGTTACATGACTATTTGGATGTTTTTTTTCGAGCAAGAATCTACTCAGATGCCTTTATGTAAGACATGGGACCATGCAATTGATTTACATCCAGACTTTGTGCCAAAGTAAGGCAAAGTGATCCCAATGTCTTAGACTGACCTATCTGAGATTTGTATGTTCCTCGATGCTGAGCTTAAGAAAGGGTACATCTAACTCTCCAAATTACTGCAAACAGTGCCGGTGTTTTTTATCCCCAAAAAAGACAGAAAAAAAGAGACTTGTTATGGACTATAGATATTTAAACAAGGATACTGTCACAAACACATATCTGCTTCCTCATATAGATTAACTGGTTGATAGGCTTTGTGGTGCTGAGATGTTCACCATGCTGGATCTTTGTTGAGGTTACACCAATGTTCGTATGAAGGAAGGCAACAAGTGGAAAGGTGCTTTTGTCACTCCCTTCAGTTAGTTTAAGCAATTGGTTATATATTTTGGTTACAAGAATGCATCAGCCACATTCCAAGCTATGATGGATGATCTCTTCCATAAGCACTATAATGATACTGGTGCTTATTTGAATGATCTCATTGTTTTCACAACTGGGTTGTCTCACGCTCAACATGCTGTGAAAGTTTGCGAGGTTTTGCAAATCTTACATGATAATGATCTTTATTGTAAACCTTCAAAGTGCTTCTTCTTCAAATCCTCCATCAACTATCTGGGTATGGTCATATCTAAAGATGGGGTAGATATGCAAAATTCAAAAACAAGCACTATTGCAGAATGGCCCAGATTACAAACTGTCAAACAAGTGCAATCATTTTTGGATCTATGTAACTATTATTGTCACTTCATAGAAAACTTCACACACACATCCAAATTGTTAACTGAGTTAACAAAAAAAGAAGTACCTTAGATCTGGGGTCCTGACCAGGAAACTGCATATTTAACCTTTAAAGAAAAATTTGCCACTGCACTGCTACTCACATATCCAGATAGCGACAAAAAGTTGCATGTTGAAACTGATGCATCAGACATCACCACAGGAGCTGTGCTCTCAGGTTATGGAGAAGATGGTCTCTGGAGACCTTGCACCTTTATATCACATTTGTTCGACTCAGCAGAATGAAATTATCCTATTTATGACAAAGAAATGGCAGTAGTTGTCAGAGCCTTGAAAGAATGGTGACATTATCTTATTGGACATCTGAGATTTGAGATCTGGACAGATCATACATAAAAATCTTGAATATTGGAAAAAACTGCAAACCCTATCATTATGCCAAGCTCGATGGCATGCCCTCATACAAGAATTTAATTATGTGCTGGTTTACAAATCCAGATCTACCAATAGATGCACAGATGCTCTCTCTAGACATCCTGATCATTGTGATGCAGTGCAGAACATAAATGAAAATATAACAGTGTTACCACTGCAAGTTATTATCAATGATGTGCATCTAGATTCCCCCTTCCTGGAATGTCTACAGAAAATGTCAAAAAATTTAAAAATACCATCATCCATCACCTGCTGGTTCGATGTGCAATAATCTGTATTTATCAATGATAAAAACTGCATTGTTGTACCTTCTGGGTTGAGGATCGAACTTCATCAGCAAATCACCAAAATTCCCTCAGAGCCCTCCAGAATCCCACAAAACCATCACTGAAGCCATAGTGCATCTAGAAACTCCCAGCATTCTAGATGGCTAGCATGCTAGATGCACAGTAAACTACAGCTCCCCAGAACTCCCAGAACTTCCCAGATACACAGCTCTACAGATTCACAGACATCCAGAAATACCCAGAAGCCCCAGACATCTCTAGACTTCTAGCTTGCTAGATTTATAGAATATAACCAAGCACTAACCACACATAACCAAGCATATTAATCAAGCACTAACCAAACACAACCAAGCATACTAGCCAAACATAACCAAGCACACTAACTAAGCACAATCAAATATAACCAAGCACACTAACCAGGCACTAATCAAACACAACCAAGCATACTAACCAAGCACAGCTAAGCACACTAACTAAGCACAACCAAACATACTAACCACTAACTGAATACAATCAAATATACTAACCAAGCATCTCAATTAAGCTCCCAATCACAATCAAGCACACTAACCAAGCACTAACTAAACACAACTGAGTGCACTAACCAGACACTAATCAAATACAACAAAAAATACTAACTAGATGTCTTCTTATCTAACTAGCCTTTTGCTAATATTCCTAATCCAGACTAACTAATCTTTCACCTCCTAACTTAGACTAAACAATGCTTTTCTTTCTAACCATGGCTAAATTTTGCCTTCTATTATGTCTTAAATAATGTTTACAATGATGTTTTTTCACTAACCAATACTTCCAACCCAGGCCAGCTAATGTTTTGCATCCTAACTTGGATTTAAATTCAAGAATTAGCAGTCAAAAAAATAACAACAAATCATCTGATCATGAAGTTTCATCATAGGAATATTTCCGCTCTAATGATTATGTTATCAATGTTTGATTTGATTGAGTTATTAGTCCAAAATAATCTCTATCTTGGAAGATATTGCCTATATCCCATCCATAGCATGGTTTATCTGTGTGATTAGTGGCTAATGTGAAAGCCATTTACATATGCTACATATTATTTAGTGGAATCTAAGCTTCATTTGAACCAATAGAGCTATATATGTGGAATGAAATCTGGTTGGAAATAACATGTGAAGTAGAATTGGTTATATCTCGGCCACATGTGCACCGAATCATGTGATTCATGGATCAAATGAATGCCAGGAATCCCCTCTACCTCCGATACAGCCATGACTAAGCGTATAATTCCCACGCTACCCCGGTATTGGCCAGTTTCTTGGTTAGTATTAGTTAGCATTAATTAGTGTGCTTGGTTGCCTTGCTTGATTGCCAGGTTAGGGTCTGACAGGCTGAGCTAGTGTCTGGTTAGTGTATTTGATGCTTGGTTAGTGTGCTTGATACTTGGTTAGTGCCTGGTTAGTGTGCTTGGTTATGCTTGGTTAGGGTGCCTGTTTATGCTTAGTTAGTGCCTGATTAGTGTGCTTCATCATTTATAACATAAATAAAATAGTCAAATGTAGTCAAAAGGTTACTGTGCTTACATGATTTGTCTTATTTGGGTATAATTCCCATGCTTAATATTAAAAAAAAGCAGTCAAAAATGTAGTTAAAAGCTAGAGAGAATTTGTGTTATACTGTGCCTATATGATTTGCCTCATTTGAATATACCACACTTAATATTGAAAAAAGCAGTCAAAAATGCCTTAGAAAAGACTTGGAAGAATTTATGTTGTGTTGTGCTTACATGATTTGCCTCATTTGTATATAATTCACAGTCAAAAATGCAGTTAAAAGACTTTAAAGAATTTATGTTGTGTTGCTGACATCATTTGCCTCATTTGTGTTGTGCTGTGCACATAATTCCCACACTTGATGTTGAAAAAAGCGGACATGCTTATGAATTGTAAAATTCAAAGTCAGGAGATATTTAAATCTAGCACCCTTCAAAATTTATTCCCACCCTCTCTCTTTCCTCAACCACTACCATCTCCTTTTAACATCAACACCTCACTATACTTCAACACCTTTTCTTCATTACTTCTTTATAGTCTTTTAGTTTGTTATTATATATGTGAGTAAGTTGGTCTTTCTTTTTTCACTTTTTTTGTCCTAATTTGGTAAGTTTATTATTCTTATTTTCACATTTTTTCCTAATTTGGTAATTACCTCATTTGGTATTGTTTGTAAGTGTTATTACACAGCATGTATATTGTTAGTTAGATATAGTAGTATTTTTAATATTATATATTTGATTAAAATCTAAATGTATGAATTCCTAGAGTATATCAGAATTCTCTAGAGTTTCACATAATTCCACAGACTTCCACAGACTTCCTCCAGAGCCACAGAGCCCCTATTTCCACAGAACTACAGATATGCATCTGCATGGGTATACCCCAGGGTACCAGTGGTCATACCCATATCCATACCCAGAGTTTACCCACACCCATGCTGTGGGTATGGGTATATGCCATGGGTAAGAAAAAGTGGACCCAGGGTATGATCCACCATGGGTTATACCCATGGGTACCATTGTATATTGATGGAAATGTAATAATAATTATTCTACTATAATACAATCCCATCCATCTTCCATTACTTTATCTTTACCCTCAACATCTTGAAGTGCAGCTATTGCCATAACATCCTCTGTCTTGATGAGATTGAGATAGCTCCAAGCCCCTAAGCATAGGACTGCATGAGTTGTCTGAGCTGAAAGCTATGACCAGGTGTATGTGACAACAAGATGGCAATGGCTAAAAAGGCTCTACATCAATTGATGTAGCTAAAATAATTTTGAGTAACTTAGCTTACTCAGCACAGTAGTGCACAACTCACCAGGAATTGTTAGATAGTCCAATGCCATGTGGGACAGACCCGGGTACACAGCATGCCGCTCATTCCACCATGCTAGCAGGTCAATGACATGCTCTACATCAGCATGTAGATACCAGTGAAGCTCATCCCCAAGGGCAGATATTTTTGGTGGGGCCAGGGCAACCATAGCATCGAACATATTGTCCTGAATATAAGTGGATTAGTTAACACCAGTAAAGTGATAAGTTGCTCACATTTTTTGGCTTCAGTGTATTGTTTTGATCAGGGTTTTCCAAGTCGCTGTCATCTAGTGTGATGTATGAATGCTCAAATGTATCCCTAACAAGCTTCTTGGCTGTGTTTATCCAGTCCTCTTCCCAGTTTGTGCTCTTGAAGTAGCTAAGTTTGTGTCACAGATGTAGAACTTGAAGAACACTTTTTAGTATATTTACTCCTAGCTCTATGGTGCGCTGTGACTCACCCATGGCAATCTGGTACATGTCAGAGCTGTCTGTAAGCTGGTAGTACCAGTTAAGCATTTGCTTTGCAAGACCAATGGCAGCACGAATGGCAGGAGTGTACTTGTGGTCGAGTGAGTAGGTGGTGAGCTTCTCATCAATAAAATCCATGGAAGGAATGACAGTCGCAAGGTTTGGCATGCCACATGAAAAGTAGAGCATTGCATCCTTGAGGATCTGTGGTAGAATTATTGTTTGCTATTTACCACTAAGTTCGAAAATGCACCTTCAGGACATCATGCAATTGCATCAATAAATTCATTCCTGGTCATCCAGCTCAAATTTTCTCAGCCCCAGAACACAGTCCTAAGTTACACCATCGATTGCTTGGTGATGGTTCGGTGCATATGCCAACAAATCCAGCATTGAATTTCATTGCATTGAGATGTTACATGGAATGTAGATGACTTTTAATTTCAACATTTGAAGGATCTTCTGCCAGGCTGGCAAGAGCTTGGTGGTGGAATGAATGATTTTGTATGCAAGCTTCCGAATCTATTAGCATGCTAAAAGTTAGTGCTATCATCATCTATGCAAGGTGCATAAACCATTTGTTTTTCTTACCTTCACAAGTGCTAACTTGATAGGCCTGATATTTTTTAATAATTCCTGACATTTATCATCACTCAAGAGTTCAGTCTCATTAACCTCCAAGTCATTGACACCATTATTTTCCTCATCATCCATCATTTCCCACTTCTCGATCATTGCAAGGTCCTCACATTCAATACCCTCGCTCAGCTCCTCAAGTTTCTTTGCCAGTCATGACTCATCAGCACTCAGCTCCTCACTGCCATCTTCAGTCTCCGTTCCCTCTTGAACACCATTATGCTTCCTCGGCTTCACATTAAACTCCCTTATCAACACCTTCATGATGAGGTTAGTGGTGTGCAGAAAGCATCATGTATGTGTGGATGCTCCACCAAAGTCAGGCAGCATGTTGCCCAGCTGCTCAATCATTACAGTGTTTTTAGATGCATTGTCACAGGTAATGCATGACATCTGTATTAAGGTGAGTGAGTTGCTCTGCTAGTGTTCCTGCTCCATGATGACTAACCTTATCGCTGATCTCGAACTCTTCTATAACATGCTGAAAAGTCGCTGCAAGTTCCTCCCCTGTGTGGGACTCGAGGGGAGTCAGTCAAGGTCAATCTTGCATACAGAGGTATGTTACCTTTGCCACTTCCACAATGTCTAATGGAAAACTCAATGCCTTCCCCTCATGTTCCAGATGAACTGAAAATGCCACAAGAGCATGATGATTCGGTGCAGTCCACCCATCTATAGTAAAGTTTAGTTTACCGTCGTACTCCTGGTGAGTCCCCTCAGCTCCACAACACACTGGGATAGACATACTAACAAATACCTTCAACATTTTAGACACTCTCACTCGAGACCTTGCAAAAATGAGCCGAACATCACGTGAGATGGTTGAATCAGAAGGTATATAGTACTCTAGATGTCCTGTTTTCATCAATGACTGAAAGCTGTGATCATTGATGATCATGAATGGTTGAAGATTCTTGCAGACCCATCTCATCATCTCTGCCCTGTGCATGATATTACAAAAATGGCAAGTTCCATGATAGCAGATACTCACTTAATCTCTGTGCATGTATGCTGCCAGTGCGAGTAAGTTACTTTCCCTTCTCCTTTCCTTTGGAATGCCTGCATGATTGACCCAGTGCATAGGATCCCACCAACAATATTTTCATGCACTTCAGTTACATTGATAGTGTTATCTGCAGCCTTCAATGTTTCCACCCCCCAGCACTTTCAAATATGCTTTCGCATGTTTCCAGTTGATCATGCATCCATCATGTCAAGGTATTGACATATCGTAACCTTGCACCCCCTTGCACAGCATTTGAAGACATGTAAATACTGTCTGCCAACTCTTTTAATAGTCGGGATTGGTTGAAAAAAAGCATATACTGGTGAGGTCCAGTCCTTTATCATATGTTCTGAAATCCATGAATAATAATATGTAAATGGAATTTTAGATTGAGATTAATATTCACTTTGCTCATCCTTGGGAGTCACTTCCTGATCTGAACTTGGAGGGACAGTTGTGACCTTGGTCTCTTCATCCAACAGTCGAGATGCTTGCTCACCTTCAAGATGTTCATCTTCGTCATCAAGTTCTTCTATTTCAACATGTTGGTGCTTAGAGGTTCTTTCAGTGCCTTGTTTACTAGTAACCTTTCCATGCTTTCTTGATGGAGTGGTAACTAAATTATCTCTGAGAGCCTTAGCTTTATCTGTCAACTTTGGGACTTGTTTCTGGTGCATGGCTGATGAGGGTGAGGAATGAGTGGCTGTCTTGACAGAATGTTTTTAGCATATCATTGCATATGTTTGTATTTTAAGGTTCAAAATGGAGAGTATTGTAAGCAAGGAGTCATTATTAAGCCTAGTATACTAGACCCCTAAGGGTCACCTGACCTTCATGTTGTGGCAACTGACTCAACTACTTCATTTAAACTTAGGGCTGCATTATACTGATGTTGTATCAATAGCTATTGACTATAGTGTATACCTATTTTTTTCTCAATAATTTATTGGTAATGGTCCATGTCATATCCACCCATACCCCAGGGTATATAATATACCCTCACTGTGGGTATGGGTATGGGTATGGGTATCAGCTAGACTGACCCACACCCATACCCACATGATACCCATACCCATGACCCTGGTGGGTTACCCATACCCATGCAGATGCCTAACTACAGAATCTCCAGAGATTGGCCATGTGTACAGAACTGCACAGAGCTGGACAGAAACTAGGGTATATGTCCAGACCTATCTAGACTAGACTTGGCTGGAGATTCTAGAAGTCTGTCTAGAACTATCCAGCACTGTCCAGAACAAAGTGATTTGCTGATGTTTTAATGTTATGTCATGACTCTCTCCTAGCAGGACATGCAGGACAAAGTTAGTGTTGCCACAGTTTGGTTTTTCACTTGGAACCCAGACAGAACTAAAATAATCTGAGTATCCTATGTTGTTCAGGGTGGTTTAAAACAGTTATCTAAGATGCAACTATTTAAATATAGCTCAAACCTATTGTGAGAATTACCTTGGTCTGATGTGGTTTCTGGAACTGTGGCAAGACTAAGGACAATAGCAGACTTATTCTATGATAGTGCAACATTTCTTCTAGCCAGAAACGAAAAAAAGAAATAACAAATTACATTGATCATTATCAGATCTGTGCATAGTCCAAGGCTACTTTCTGACCACCAGCTGGTAAACTACTTCCACTTCCTATTCCCCAGCATCCCTGGCAAGATATATCCATAGAGTTTATTGCAGGTTTTCCTACAATCAATGGGCTAGACACTATTTGTGTTATTGTGGACAGGTTTTCAAAAGAAGTTGTCTTTGTGCTGTGTGTCAAGACCATTAATTCAAAAGAACTTGCAGTTCTATTTCAAGACCATGTATGGTGTAAGCATGGACTGCCACAAAGCATCGTCTCTGACCACAGACCACAATTCTCATCTACATTCATAGTTGAACTGTGTAAATTATTAAAAATTGAGCAAAAACTGTCGACTACCTACCATCTGCAAACAGATAGATAAACAGAGCACATAAATCACAACTTAGCATAGTATCTAAGGTGCTATGTGTCAAAAGATCAGGAATCTTGGCCAGAATACATCAAATTGGCCAAATTTGCACACAACAATACTGTAACCCACACTACTAGTAGCATCCCCTTCTTAGTTACCTGAAATTATATGCTGCACATGGGATTTGAAATCCCCAAAGTATCATCTACTGCAGAACAGTTCATTACACAAATGGGAAAAGCACATGCCAAAATAGAGCAATCTCTTAAAGCAAATGAAAGTGCAGGCTGAGAAAAAGTGGACAACTGCAACAGACTATAACATCAGAGATTCCGTCTGCCTATCAATGGAACACTTACAGTTACCATATGCTTCTGTGAAGCTCACTCAAAAATGAGTTGGATCATTCAAGATTTTGAAAATCTCACCAAACACAGTCACCTTGAAACTGCCAAGCAGGATTAAAATCCATCCCATAGTTAATATTTCATGGATAAAACCCTTCAAAGACCAGTTACTGGGTCAACCAGTCAGCAAGCCTGATGAAATCCACATCTCCAAGGATGGATCTGAGGAATTTGAAGTCGAATATCTACTAGATTCATGATCTACTCATCAAGGTTTATCTTACCTGGTTAAATGGAAAGAATACAATGTCAGTGATACTATGTGGCAGGCAGCATCCAATCTCGCAAATGTGCCTCTGGCTATAAAAGAATTCCACAGAAAAAGTCTGGCTGCACCTAGAAGTTAATGGTGTCACTCTGGCAGAATTCACATCCCTGTTCTATGACTCCAATTAAATCTGGAATCTTCAATCTAAAGATGAGGTAATATTGTAAACACTATAAAAACATCATATTCAAACTCTTCTCATTCTCTGAAGTATTCTAGTAATACACACCTGCTTACATAATATGGCATCACAAGGCTAGACCCATCATGTGATCTGACATCATCTCTAATCTCTTATCTATAATGTCATAGTCTAGACTGCCTCATGTTAGACATATGTAGCTTAGTCAGACCTCATGTATTTAATATAGTAGACCATTTATAAAGTAAGCTAAGAGTCGAGCTGAGCCCCAGCTTCAACCTCTTGTGTCTTTGACCAAAGTACCAAGCCCCCATTTTAGTCTTTCTTTGTGTGTAGTCAATGCTGAGGGTTGTGTCCAATAGCAGTCACTTTGGTCACTTCAGTGCCACTCTTTTCCATACAGCCTTGGGATTGGATTTCTACTTCTTTGGAATTTCTGGAAGAGGGAACCTGCAATGACTTGTTGTAAAGTAGATAGACTTTAGATCAACAAATGACTTGCACAAGCTTTCAGCTATAGGTTTTTTCATGAGTCTGAAACCAGCAAGCTTTCCATCATGAAAAAATCCTGACCCACTTCCTTGTGACTAAAATGTGTGAGCATGCTCACCATATACCATAGTCAACAGCAGCACCTACTGAAGATGTGGACATAGTATTTACATTATTGGATTTGGTGCTGCAGCCTCCAATGGCTGTGCATTCTTTGTCTTGCATGTCATTCACATCGAAAGCATGTCAACTTCTTCTATGACCAGTGGTGTGATCATAGATATCTACAACATCCTTGTTGGCATTGTTCAATGTGCCCAGTTCAAATCCACCTTAAAAAATTCAATCACATAAGCAATGACAAAACCAATAACAGATGATGTAGCATGTCTACATACAAGTCATGGTCCCTGATTACTCTGCACCCCTCCCTGGTTATGAACACCTAGACTTGCATGGAGTCCCAGCCCCCTAGTATGCCCAAGCCTGTGCAAATCATCCTTGCAGGGTATAATGATTGGTGGGATGTCCTTAGCTTCTTGGCTTCCTCATCCACATCAGGCCCTGTCTAGCCTGGATTGTGCCCATACTGAATCTCGCACTTCTGCCACATTATACTCAGGCCAATTCCCTAACCTGGTTTCCAGCCCATCTTCTTGAGGATGTAACCACCCACCAAATCCTTGGGTGCATATAATATAGCTTGTTCGAGTGCAAGTGTGATCAGGCTGGTATGGCAGTGAATGAAGTGGAGAAATGGCCATGTGAGTGAGGGATATAAGGATCAGAGAAGAGGTGAGGTAAGTGATCATGTTAAACAAAGAGGTGAACAAACTTGAGTAAACTCAGACCCAAGAATCCACACATGTGACAAAAAGACTCAATAAAGGCTACATTCACAAGCCATGTGGGAGACACAATGGTTCATGGACTGGGTTGGAATATAGTCAAGGTGAGGGAAGTGACAGTGAAGTAGGCAAAGACATTGCAGAGACATCAATGGTTCAACATGAATTTTGCCAGGGATCTGGATGCTTGTACTGTGGGTAGTATGTATGTTGGTGAAGGGCCAGGGAGCGAAGGTGGTGCCCAGTGTTATCTTTGTCAATACATTCAAGGTGATCACCATGAAATAACCTTGTTCAAAGTACAGAAGAGGGCATGTCAGGCTCCTTCATACCACATCATCATTATTATTGCATCTATCATTGCTGTCACATTGTGATTGACTCATGCAGTTGCATCATTGACATGCTGTATCCCATGGGTGTTGGCATGAGGTGCAAAAAATGCAAGATGGGGAGTGTGTGCATCATGAGGTGAGCAAGCAAGCATTATGTTGTCGATCAGGGAAATGGAAGGTAGTGGGCAAGGGCAAGGGTGATGATGCATGGTGACTGTTGTGCACTCTCAGTAAAATGAGAGTGCATGAAAGTAGTCACATGCCATCTGCAATAAAGCAAGTGAGTCAAAAATGGTGCAAGGTGCCAGAGGTGGGTGTGGATGCATAAGTGGTACAAGGTGTGCCAGAAGAAAACAAGTGAGAGGCAGGTGAGTCATGACAGTGGGTGAGACTCACACAGGTGAGGATGGTGACTTTGTGTAGGTGGGAGAGGCATGTATGTAGTGTGCTGCTGCAGGTATGCATATTGCAAGGAATGGTGATGACAAAGACTACAAGAGCTAGAGCATCATGAGTGCAAATATACATCATGAATGAGGGAAAGGTGAAGAAAACTGAGAGGACGATGGTGAGTGAGGATGGGCAGGTGGTCTATAATGTGAGCAAGAACAATGCAGACTGTGACTATGATGCCCACTCCTGTGAAGGAGGATGTGAAATCTTGACCACTTGATGTTATGACAGGCACGGGTAGCATCAGTCGTAGACTCGATGCGCAACCTAAAGCTGCGAGATAAAGACGAGGGGTGTAGGTCCTATGCGCAATGCACAGAGACTGGTCACTACTCCGCCTAGGCAAGTATGTAGCGACGTCGAAGACGAAGGCAGAGTATCCTCGAGCGAAGACGCTGCGAGGCCAAGTGGTACGAGGGGAGAGCAGAGGGGAGCAAGAAGGTCAAAGATGCAATAGATTGCTATCTCGAGTAGGCTCAAGCTAAAGTTACAGGCTTGTGCTACACCTCTATATATACATGCGAGGAACGCGCACAGACCAGGCCTAAGTAGAGCCTCAAAGACAAAGGAAGACATAAGGAGAAAGAGGATAAGCAACTATGAGTAATCCGCAGTATGAATGAGTAAGAAGAAGACTGTGGATTGGAAATAAGAAGCAACTGCACAGCAAAGAAGATCAGAAGAGAATGTGCTGCGGCACGAGGACTGCGGGAGCAGTAGAAGAGAAGCTCAGGTGAAATACCTGAGATAAGGATAAGCGACACAAGGTGTCGGAAGCAATAAGTGAAACACAGAAGCGAAGAGGGCACGCGGTGCTAAAGGGAAGAGTCCAGGAGAAAAGGAAACAGCATATGCCAACGGAAGAGGTTGGCGAAGGGACAACAGTGAACCAGGGTGATATGCAGTATCGGAGACCACAGGTCCAGGGAAGGGATGATGGGTATACACCAGTAGGACGACCGGTGAGGCGTGGATGAACCAGCAAGGACAGCTGGTGAGACATCTGGAGGCATAGCAGGAGGTGCCATGGCTAAGACGAAGAGAAAAGAAAAGGGGCCATAGACCAATCGTAACACTTGATATTCATGAGATCATTTACAATTAATGTCATAGCTACATTCAACCAGCCAATTCCTCTACTTGATGCCTCTTGACCCTTTGAACATAAAATGAATCAGAAATCTCAACTGCACCCTCACCACATAACTGTTGGTACATTTCCTGAAGAAGCACCTGGACTTCAGTGTATGAAACTTGAGTTTGGTCTGTGTATGCTTCACATATCATCTTCCTCCATTTCTGGAGTAGGCCAAAGATTGGCTTGAAGTATGGGTGCACATCATCCAGCATGGCACCATTGCCTGGTTGGTTGATAAAGTCTGACTTCGCTAATTTTGATGCTAAGAAGTCTTGTTCAAAAGTGCATTCTGCCTAGTTGCAGCAGAATATTTGCTTGAACATCTGATCCCTGCAGAAAGTATTGTTTGGTCCTTCATAGAGACAGCAAATCCAAACCAAATCATAGAACAAGGATTCCATGTTATCCTTAGGATTCTATTCTATAGCTTTATGTTTATTCGTCTTGGGCATTCATGAATTTTCTTTGATGATGCAGAGAATACAACAAGACAAAAATGGCAGTGTGGCCTAAAATTCAGTTAGATAGGTATACATAGCAATGAAAGTTTTGGATTCATGATGCCAATGGAGGTAGTTGCACTTGTATTGAGCAGCTTAGCATAGTCAAGATCAACTATCCAGCCCTGCCTAGATTGATCCTGCTCTGGTGATAAAAGTGTGGCAAGTTTGCTGGCAATGGGTGTCAATTCAGCACTGCTAATAGACAGAGGTGAGCCAGAAGTGATAGCAGGTGGGCAGATCGAATCCAGTGCAATCATGAGGTTGTTGACACTTATATCTTGATGCAAGACCCCAGCATCAGTCATTAGTTTGTGCACTACCATTAAAAAAATTAGAATGGAGTGACATTACAAACTGAAAAAAAAATACTGTCTGAAATTGTGAGGAAAGACCACACAAGCTCCTTGAGGGATAAGAATGCATATATTGGAGATGCAAACAGGGTCATCAAGATTCTGCGATGAACTTAGCAATTTCTGATAGCCAGAAGCAGATGCTGAGGCAATACCAGGCCATAGCTGATATGCAAATCAGCTGTGTTCTGAGAAAAATTGAACTCTTCTGTAGTTCCAGTGGTATTGTCTTCCTTACTGACAGTCCAGGAGCAAATGACTTAAAGACCCCCCAGTATCTCTTTCAGCCTATTGAGCATTTGAGTTTCATGGTGAATAGAAGACCCATCTACCCAATAGTCTTTTAGAGCAAACTCCTGTAATGTCAATGGATCTCTAACATGATAGCATGCCATGCCATGCCATTACTTGTCCACATAATGCCTAGGATATCTGGTCTTTTATGTCCAGGGATAATCACTCACCCAATAATGATTTGAGCATTTTGTCGGGACTCATGGAGCAGGTTCTGGTCCATGGTTAAATTATTGCATGCCATAGAATGGAAGGGGTTGGTCAATTGTTGTTTGTTCAGGAGATCTTCATTAATGTGCATTGTAGAGTTGTAACCAAGGCACACATGATCACCATAAGCCAAAGTGGCAGTGACATCAATAAGTTTTGTGGGATGTGCCTGGATGTCTATGGAATGAGAGATGACAGTTCTGCTGTGATCATAAAAGTGAAGTTGAAGGTTTTTCTTTCAGAGGGAGATGCTAAGTATGAAGGTTCGCCAAGACTGGCAGTGGAGTATAAGATATGACTTCATGTGTATTTGATGCACTATACTCACAGACAATGTAAAGTCTTGTTCTGTATACTTCAATATGGTTATGACCTTCCTCCATGTGACCTAGGACAGTGTGATATTACTGTCGATCAGGATGCCATCTGGTTTTCTGTTGAAACCACCATCAGGGATTGAAAGTGTCACAAAGACTAAGCAGAACCAGCATTGACCAGAAGATGGGTGTTGAGCATTTTGTTGTGTGGTCATTCCGAAAGTAGTCAACATTACAATGGTGATAGCATTGAAGAGGTGGGTATATTGTATTTCAATAGAGGTGGAAGGAGGTATGGAGCATAGTAAGGAGGTACCAGAGATAATTAAAGAGATATATGTGGAATCATGAACATCCAAATCAGATGAGGGGAGTTCATGATCATAGTCATCATTTTCATCATCTCCACTAACCTCTCTACCTACAACCTTGGTCTTGACCTGCCTGGCACTCAGTGCTGCTCAGATAGCTGTGAGGTGCCTAGCCTTCTCTGTTGTGAGCAGCTCTATTCCAATCTCAGGTTTAGTGGTTTCAGCACCAGTGAGAGACATACTCCCTGCCTCATACTAGGCCCATCAATACTGTCTCCAGCTCAGGGATATGCTAGTGTTTCTATGCACCGGCTGTTTTTCCAAAAGAGAGGCAGGTCTGTGGTGAGTGGTGAGGTGCTGGTGGGGTAGAAACCCATGGATGATTGCAACTGCAAGAATAAGTATAGATAAACTTGCATGGTTAGACATTGTGATCCTTAGACCATGGTTCTATAAGCCTCTTGAAGAGAAAGGAGGACTGCATAATTTTGCTCTCATCAATAATGCAGTTGTAGAGGTCCTAGGATAATAATTTGTCCATGACTTTGTGGCCTTGAAGGCCCATCTCCTCATCTGGTGTAATGGTAGAACTAATCTTGCCATACTGCCCTTCCTTGGTTGAGCTAGTGTGAATACTATCCATAGAGTGAGAGTGTTTCAATGAGAACAAATAAAATGCCACAAGAGTAAGCTGTACAACTTGGGCCCATGGGCATCACATGAGCGATGCACTTCAGTCTTATAGTAAGGATAGGTAAAGTAGGAGTAAAGTATCAATAGTATGTGAAGTATCAATATTAAAGGTCTCAGAGAGACAGAACAACACTATTTGGTTTAAAACGAGGTTCCCATTCCATTTGGCATTGAGTTTCAACTCTCATAGAGTATTCATAGCACCACAAATCATTCTTGAGAAAGAAAAGCATTACATTGTAGGAGACTATATTCAGACACTTGCTGTGGAATTCATGGACCAAGAATAACCTCTTATCAATGAGGATTTCTTGTGCAACATTCCTTGGTTGATCTAGCAATGCATGCCCTTTGGCTCTTAGTTCAAAAGTGCCTGAATTCACCAGTGTACATGTCATAAACACTGCTACAAAATATACTGAGGTAACTGAATCATGAGTGGCAGGGGTACATTTGCAAAAGTAGTACAGCCTGTTACATACCTGAAAACCAACCATGATCTAGGTGATATAAATGCACCAGTATATGACACTCATGATCACCATATCCCTTCTGTCTTATGATGACATGAATCTGGCCAATTCCAGTGTCAGCATCAATGATTTTCTTCTCCACATATTCAGCTCAATGTTGGTATAGCTTAATGAGCATGTGATGTTCTTCTAATTTGGATTCAACAAGGGATTTCTTGGCCCACTGTACTTTTTTTCTGGCACATGCCAATTTAAGTTGTAAGTAAGCATAGTCATAGCTCGGAGCAGCGGGGGGACGAGGAGCCTTTGGCGATGACGGAGCCACCGAAGAAACCTTGTGTGCCTTTTTCGTCGGCACAAAATGTACCCGTTCCGTGGGGCAGTCTTTACCAATGTGGCCAGCTGCGTAGCATCGGTAACACATCACAGGACGCGGACAAACCTTGGAAAAGTGTCCCAACTTTCCACAGTTGAAACACGCGGGGCATGCCTTTGACTCGTGCATCTTCGAGGTGCAAACCTTACAAGGCCTGCATGGGGGGATCTCAAAGACTTCGTCATGCTCGGCGAACTGAACAGAGCAGATGGCGGGAGCAGAGATAGGCGGTGGAGGACTCGGAGCCGCGGAGGAGGTGATGCCTGTAGAGGCGATGAAAGAATAGGAAAGGGAGGGGAGATGGACTCGGATAGGAGAAGAAGACATTTTGGGAGCTAAGGCTCAACCAAGGGAAAACGCTGTAAAAGAACTAGCACGCGAAGTGCCGGCAGTTCCAAAAATTGTCAATCCCGAAGGATCGAACCGTGACAACGGGTGTTGTGGTTCGGGTGGTATCGCGGACATGAATGTCTTAGCCCAAATTCCATGACCAATGACAGTACACCCTAGATCAATCACGTACTTTCAACGCACAGCCCAATGAAGGGGGAAATCGTGCTTAAGGTCTCGAGCACTGACCAATCGTTATGGCAGAGTTCTCTTAACTGCCAGTCAAATCCTAAACAGCAATAATCTTCTTCAGCAAATAATAACTCGTAAAGAACTCGAAAGGTATGGAGAAAGCTTGGTTTGCGCTTCAAGCGAAGACCAGTTCCTTTTGAGGGGAAGGGGCCTGACTATAGCTTGATTCTTGTGTTGTGAACTAGCAATGCACTAAACCTAACTTCGAGGAGATGAAGAGGACAGGGGGAGCATCAGCGCAAAGGAACGCTCGGGCTAGTCCGCACTGGGGTTTGGTTATCAGAACCCAGCAATCTTCGGAGAGATGGTAGGAAGCCGACTACTTGTACATGGCTATACCGATGGTGATGGCGAGGACAAGGACGACTCATATAGAGAGAGTAATGAGCGATAAGGCCTAACCGAATGCCTTGCTAAGCAGAGGACACTGGATGACGACAGTACACTTAGGGCTAGGCCACAAGAGGTGCAAGCCGAAGAAGGACGATGAGAATCAAGCTGGGGAATCCCAGTTGACCAAGTGCCCTATATATATTAGTATACCATGCGCACGGACCAACTTAGGGCCAGTGAGGGCAGAGGGCACTACTTAAATAGGAAGGTAGAGATAAGAGGGTCCAGGGTAGCGCCACAGAGATAAGGACATGCGGTAGACATGCCGTGGCGGTGGGAGGAATGGAAGAGAAGGCATAGCCTTACCTGACCCTGAGATCTGGATCGAGATCTGAGATCTGAGATAAGAGATATGATCGGGAGATCTATCAAGATACAACCCGATATAGAATAGGTGAGCATCTATAAAAGTGTCAATAGGTACAAACAAGGATCAGGGTGCTAAGATGAAGAGATAAGATGAATAGAGCACCTGATAAGAGAAAGGGGCTGGATCCATATCCGTAACCCTAGAATAAGGTTGCCTTAGGCACGTAGAGCGCTTCAGTTAGGTTAACGCCATTGTGGTTACAACAGAATCTGAGTTGGAAGGGCCAGAATCAGATGCCAATGGAGCATGGTGAGACTTCTGAGGTGCCAAAGATAAGGGGGAAGGCATGGTTGATGAGTGTTTTAGTTCAAGTCATTGATGGAATTACCCAAAGTTCGTACACTGGACTGTAGTGAAACCACATATAACTTCTACAAAGCTGCAGCGAACAGACACCCCTTCTGATTTCACACAGAGACATTGTCCAAACTGTGGCAAGGCATTCAAGAACTTGTTGAGGGTCAGCCAGCATTTAATTCAACCAAGATCAAGTTGTTATGGCTAGATTAATGACTTGGCCTACATTCAAGATGAAGTTGTCCAACTCAACAACCACTCTGAAGATGAAAATGAAGAACAGACATTCATTATAAACAAAGAGGATGCAATGAATGTTGATGGAATCTATGAGCATGAGGAAGTGGAGGATGAGCTGGACATTGAAACCCACAACTTGTTTGAGGGTGCCAGGTGGGTATATGGCCAAGGATTGTCTTTTATGGATATCTTCGACAGCAATGAGTTCACTAAAGTGAGGAAGGAGAACTTTTTTTACCTATTCACTAGCTACTCTGAGTGAGAGGTTGGGCAGTGGCTCTTGGGCTTGGGCCTCAGCATGACCACCATCAACAAATTCCTGTCACTTCACATGATATGTTTCAGATGTTCCTCTGAAAACTAATGACCTTATCCTTATGAACAGATTCAGACACTCACACTATCATTTTGATCTGCAAAACAGCTCAGAGGTCTCATGGAGATGCTTCCCCCTGGACCCCACTGGAAGTGCAAGCACATGAAGATGACCCACCCCACCAAATCAAAGGTGTATCTTTACTTTTGAGATCCTATAGAATGCCTTAAAGCATTGTTTTCAAATCCTCTTTTTTATGAAAAAATGGACTTTGTCCCTTGACACATTTGGATGACCTCTGCTTGCATCATTCACAAATACTCTGAGTGGATGACTGGTAATGCAGCATGGGATTATCAGATACATATCCTTCACTATACAAACAGTTGAAACTTTTACTAAGATCCATTGAGTCTCAGCTTCCTCAAGGAGCAACATTACTAGGAATGATTCTTTCATCAGACAAGACCAACATCTTAGCAATGACTGGTGATCATGTAGCACACCTGCTACTTCTTGGTCTCATAAACATCCAGATGAATACCCAATCAAAGTCGTCCTCCAATTCCTTCTGCCTTCTAACCCTACTACTGGTTCTGAAATTCATTCATCACAAGAAGCACATGTATGGCATGCTAGAGGATCAACTCAACCACAAATGCCTGGACATTGTCTTGCAGCCATTGAAGATAGCAGCCCAGATAGGTATCATGATGTCAGATCCTATGAGTAATATATGCTATTGCTACCCTCCAATTGCTGCCTACATCATCAATACTCCTGAAGCATGTATGGTGGCTTGCATACATGTGTTGTGATTGTTTGCTGCATTATTTCTCATCTTATCTTTAGTGTCAATCTTATCTTATCTTATCTTGTGCAGTGCCTATCTTATCTGTAGGCCTAGACTGGATCACATGACCTATGACATATGGTCTGGACCATAATGTCACCATGACATCATTGCTGACTGATGCATAACATTATACTTACTAAGTAGCTTTAGGGTAGCCCTTCTGTACTTGGTCTATGCACGATAGTCAGTAGTATATAAGGTAGTGTACTTGTGGTAGTCACTCCCTAGTCCAATATCACAAGTGTTTACAAGTTATAGAGAGCTCTTCTCTTCATACACCCCTTTGCCCTCATCAACACAGCTAGACAGCCAACACCAGCTTGCAACTCTGAGTAAAAGGCTATCCCCATCACTAGCTGCCCAACAGTGCTACCAGTGCACCTCTTCTCTTTCCCTTTCTCAACTACTAAACGTGGTCTCCACCCATACTCAAATCTAGGTTAGGTTACATCAATGTGTCACTCACTACTGCTACATATCTGGAATTTGGTAATGAGATGCCATTACCACTGAGGACTGGCTGCCTCACTCTTTTGCAGCTGGCAAAGCTTCACATGGACCCTCTGTTACTTGAAGAGTATTTCAATGCATGCAAGGAGTATCAGCTTAATGGAGTTGCTGAGCCATTTTGAAGGGACTGGCCACTCACCTGCCCATCTGCTTTCTTGACTCCAGAAATGTTACACCACTGGCACAAAGAGTTCAGTGATCATGATCTTCATTGGGCCATCCACGTCCTGACTCTGGCTGAAATTGACTTTCACATATCTATTTTACAGCTGATGACAGGCTATCATCACTTTAAAGAGGGAATTTCGAGAATTAAGCAAGTCATGGGAGCCAAGCATCATCACATTCAATGATACTTTGTGGCAGTTATAGCTGGTGTGGCTACACAGGATTTCATGATAGCACTCCAATCCTTGATGGATTTTCGTTACCTAGGGCAGGCCCCATGCTTAGACAAGTCTCATCTCACTCTAATGGATAAGGCTCTTTCTCATTTTCATGCACACAAGGAAGCCATCATGGTTGCAGAGGCATGGCATGTGTTATGATTGGCCCCTTTTCTTTCTTCATTTTCATTTCTCTTTGCATTGTATTACTTAAACACGCACAGCCCTTCGATTAGTCACTATTGTGGCTGTGTGTTTTCCTTATCTCCCATCACTGACTCAGACCTTCCATGATGTTTCATGTAGTTCTATCACACACAGCTTTCTGACTTGTTTCACGCTATGCATGACTCATCTCTCTTATCTCCAGTTACTCCTTTCAGATTCCTCTCTTATTGAGCTGTAGCACTGCTTGGTCTATGCACAGGACTCTTACATATAAATAGAGCATAGCACAAGCAGTGCCTCCTTAGCTTGAGCCTACTCAAGATAGCAATCTATTGCATCTTTGACCCCCTCGCTCCTCCTCACTCTTCCTTCGAACCACTTGGCCTCACAGCATCTTCACTCGAGGATACTCTGCTCTCATCTTCAATGTCACTACATACTCACCTAGGCAGAGTAGTGACCAGTCTCTATGCATTGCACTTAGGACCTATGCCCCTCGCCTTCATCTCACAGCTCTAGGTTGCACATCGAGTCTATGGCAGATGCTACCCATGCCTGTTGTAACAGAAGGCTCAAGCTCTTTGAATGTGACTACCACTGTTGTAGCTCACAGCCATTTCAGCCCCTCTGTCACCTCTGAAGCAGCACCTCTGCCTACCACCACTACCTATTGCAACCTCTTCCTCTTGGAGGTCTACTATGCCTCCTACTGGAACTACCACACCTCTTTTGCCACCTAGCCCTAACCCTGAAACCCCAATGTCTTCTAAACCCACTGAACTTCATCTCGCCCAACCCAAGGCCTTCTCAGGCAAATAATGTGATGCCATGCCTTGGCTTCTCTCAGTATAATAGTACCTCACCGTTAATGTTGATGTTTACTTCACCGACGAAAAGAAGATAGGTTTTGCCCTGTTATTTATGAATGATGGAAGCACCCTTACCTGGGCAGATACTTTCACTGAAGAAAGCATGAGAGGCACCAACATGACTCTCAGATCTTGGGATGAGTTTATCAAAAAGTTCAAGGCTCACTTCGAGAGCCCCAACACTGCTGCCAATGCCCTGACTTGGTTAGTGACCTATCATGTCAATGAACAACGTGATGGGACCTTCCAACCATCCCTCAGCCATATTAAATACATCTCTGAATTTCGCAACCAAGTCAGCCTTGCAGGGCTAAATGAGGCAGCCACAATCTGCCACTATTTCTCCATGGGCATTCCCCCTTCACTCTCGGAAAAGGTGTACCTTATGGACACCATCTCCTCAACTATAGACAATTGGATCAAGAATGCCTCTCATCTTGACAACCAGCACAAACATACTAAGCTTGTTGCCCACCAGCATAAGCACTCCTCATCCCTCACCTTCATCCCCCATCCCATGCAAAACACTCACGACAAGGACCCTAACACCATGGATGTGGATGCCATCCAAATCCTGAAACTTATCCCTGAAGAGCAAGAACACTGCTTCCAACAGGGACTCTGCCTTCACTGTAGAAAATTGGGCCACTTTTCTAACAAGTGCCCCACCTTCAAGGATCTTCCTCCATGCCCCAAAGCTGACCAAAAGGTTGCCAAGGCCAAGGAAGAAATGCCAGGTCTGATGGACAAAGGTGACGATGAAGACTTCCATGTGGAGGCAGTGAGGATTAAGGATTTTTGAAAGGGAGGGCTTCTTCAATGCAAGTACCTCCTAAATGTTTTGTTTCTTGTGTGCCTGTACTAGTATCAACATCCAATAGAGCTATGTGTATCCCCATCCAGCTCATGGTACCCTCACACACTATAAAAGTCATCAACTCCCCTGCTCTTGTTGACTCAGGAGCAGAAATCTCTTGCCTCAACTGGGCTTTTGCCCGGAAACACAGACTCCCTTGCACCTGCCTTGAACAACCAATCTGCATCCATAACATGGATCAATCAGCAAACTTCAATGGAGATATCTTATTCTCCACTAAACTCTATGTCTCTGTCGGAGAAGGGGTGACCCAAAAGATCCTCTTCTATCTTATGAACTGTGGCAAGGAAAATGTCATCCTTGGCCTCCCTTGGCTTCACCTTGCTAATCCCACTATCAACTGGGAGAAGCAAACCATCTCCATCCCTGAGGTCCTAGATTAATCTGTGGACCTATACTATGCCTATGTCACAGACCAAAAGTGGCATGACTCCCACTACCATGCCCCACCTCTCCAAGGCTTTGGAGAAACTTTGATTCAGAGTGTTAATACTACACCCAAAACTCATAGGCACCTGCATACATACCTAGACATCCAATCCGAAAAACAATGGCAACACCAGACCCTCAGCCATTACTCCATCAACTGCATCACCCAAGAAGGACCATACATCCTACCCTCTGCAACCATCGCTCACTATTCCAAAGCCACCAAACTTGCAGAAAAGGCGGGAACTCAAACCCAGGACATCACCCTACCTCCGGAATACTCTGATTTTGCCACGATCTTTGAAGAAAAGGACTGCAAATCCCTTCTCCTGTCTTAACCTTATGACCATGAAATTAACCTCGACAAGTCCTTCGTTCCAAAGATTCAAAAGATCTATTCCCTGTCCCCAGAAGAACAAAAGGCAACTGAGGCCTTCCTAGATGAAAACCTCCATTCTGGGAAAATTTGTCCATCAAAATCCCCACAGGTCTCCCCTTTCTTTTTCATCAAAAAGAAGGATGGCAAAATCCACTCATGCCAGGACTACTGGTACCTGAATGAACACACCATCCACAATGCCTACCCCTTGCCCCTCATCTCTGACCTCACCAATAAACTCAAGGAAGCAAAGGTTTTTACCAAGTTTGACATCTGCTGGGGGTACAACAACATCTGTATCAAGGATGGCCACCAATGGAAAGGTGCTTTCATCACCCACAAAGGCCTCTTCAAACCCATGGTAATGTTCTTTGGCATGAACAACTCCCCTTCCATATTCCAATGCTTTATGAATGACTCCTTCCGAGATATGATTGCTGAAGGGTGGCTGGTCATCTACATGAATGACCTGCTCATTTTCTCCCCAGACAATGAATCTCACACAAAATGAACCCGCCACATCCTCCAACGAATGCTGGAACTTGACCTCCACTTGTACCTCACTAAATGCAAATTTGCCACCCCTGAAGTCAAATATCTTGGCATGATTGTCAAACCAGGTGAACTTGCAATGTACCCCATCATGCTCGACAGCATTGCCTCCTCGCCAATCCTGAAGAAAGTTAAGGACATGCACTCTTTCCTGGGATTTGTAAACTTCTACCAATGCTTCATCCCGTTCTACTCAGACATCACCCACCCACTCATCGACCTTACGAAGAAAACCACTACTTGGCTCTGGACACCTCAGTGTCAAACCTTTTTTGATGAGCTTAAGAAGCTCTTTCTCTCACAACCTATCCTCTGCCTCCCAGACCTCTCCAGACCCTTCGCAGTGGCCACTGATGCATCACACGATGCTACGGGTGCCATTCTCCTACAGACAGATTTAAATGGGGATTGGCACCCCTGTTTCTCTCTCTTGCAATCGTTCTTCCCAGCAGAACAAAACTACGACATCTTTGACCAAGAGCTCCTGGCCATCATCTGCACTCTCAAGTCTTGGTGCCATTACCTCCGAGGCTCACAGTTCCTCATACAGGTCTTCACTGACCACAAAAACCTGATGTATTTCCGTCAACCCCAAAATCTCAACCACCGACAGGCGTGGTGGCTCCTTGACCTTGCAGACTTTGATCTCAAGATAACCCATGTCTCTGGATCTCTACTCTCTGGTGATGCCCTCTCCTGCCACCCTGACTAACTCTTGTCTAAGTCAGATAATCAAGCTGTCACCCTCCTTCTGGAAACCCTCTTCATCCATGTCATAGACTCTGTATTGGCCACTGTCATTCTGAAACATTCAACCACTGATGAGCTTGTCACCTACCTTTGCATGGATCTCAAAGGACCAGTCACTGCTCAACTACCTCTTTGACTGGCAGTTCAAAGAAAACCTCCTCTGTTACCATGATCGCATATATGTCTCAGAGCCTGACCACCTCACTGTCATTGCTTGAGCTCATGACCACCCCTCCGCTGGCCACTCTGGATACTTAAAAATGTGCCAACTCATCACACACGATTTTTGGTAGCCCAGACTTGCTGCCCAAGTCCATTACTATGCCGAGGGCTATGCGCTTTGCCAGCAGAACAAAGCCAATACTCACCCCACAGTCCCTCCACTCTCCCCAATCAAATCTCTCGCCACCCAATCATTCCAACTGGTCTCTTGTGACCTTATCACTGACCTTCCTGTATCCAATGGATTTGATAGCCTGTTGGTCGTGGTCAACCATGGGCTTACTAAGGGGGTAATTCTTTCCTCCATGAAGAAACACGCCACTGCCAAGGGTGTAGCTACCCTCTTTTTCCACAAAGTCTACCATTACTAGGGCTTTTACGACAAAATCATCTCCGACCAAGGCCCACAATTTGCATTAACCTTTGCTTGGGAGCTTGGAAAGCTCCTGAAATATGACCTTTCCTTGTCTACTGCCTACCACCCCCAGTCTAATGGTGAGACCAAACATGTCAACCAAGAAGTTGAAACATACCTTCAGATCTTCTGCGGCAACAACCCGACCACGTGGGCTGATCACATCACCCATGCAGAATTCACACATAATCACCACTCTTACTCCATCACTGGCAAATCGCTGTTTTACCTCATGTATGGCTTCAAACCTTGTGCCCTTCCCACAGTCTTAGCAGAAACACTGCTCCCAGCCCTGGAAGAATGCCTTAAGGCCCTATCTGCAGCCATGGATGAGGCACTCACTGCCCATGAACTTGCACACCAAGTGATGGCATCTCAGACATGCCATTCTTTCACTCCTTTTGCCAAGGGAGATAAAGAAGTGAAGAACTTTAATCACTGCATTGCAAACCCCAAGTCACACCCAAAAGAGAAGGACCCTTCACCATCACAGACATCCTATCCTCCTTGATGTATAGACTCCAGCTTCTAATAACATGGAAGATTTACCCCATGTTCCATGCCTCCCTCTTATCACCCTATCGCGAAAACAACATTTACAGCCTGAATTTCCCAGCTCCACCCCCAGAACTAATAGAAGGTGAAGAGAAATACGAAATCGAGAAGGTGTTGCACCACAGGGGGAGAACCTGCTCCCACATGTTCCTGATCTGATGAAAGAGATACACAGCTGAGGAGGACTTCTGGGTTCCAGAATGGAACCTAAAAAATGCAAAGTCTGCCCTCCAGGAGTATAAGAACCTCTATCCAAAGGCCTTCCTTCCCTCAAAGCAATATCTTTCACTTTTTTCACAATGCCCATCACTTGCTTTGCTCCCTCTCCTCTTCGCTCTTCATTTACCATGTCTGATGTTGTTGCCTCAACTATCTTGTCTCCCTCATCCCTGTCCATTTCAGTACCTCCTATGGAGGACAATCTTGCTTCGCCACTGCATACCCCTCCTCTGTCAATGGCCCATGCTCCTCATCATGAGGATGTTGTGGTACTGGCAACAAACAGTGCACCTCCTAGCCCTGGTGCTACATATACCCTCCCCATCCTCAAGCCGCCCACTGACACACCGACCCCAGTAATCTCCATTGACATTTCCCTTCATGCCTACACCCTCCAGTCTTAGGACCCCGCCAACAATGAGCGCAGTGTACTCCATGAGTACCTCATGGATCCCCACATGTTTTTGAGGATATCTGCCTTCACTGACCCCAGGTCCCTGTTTTTCTTACTATTCATGATTTAACTCCAGCTGGAGTGCCTCCTCCACCTTTTCTCGTCCCTTGTAAATAATGACCACCATGGCATCTCTCTCATTGGGGCCTCTATTAGGGCCATTCATTCCTGAACCCTTGGTCATGTCCATGAACTGGCACACCAGCTTAGCTACCTGAAGTTCATCCAGGACATCAACAGATACCTCTGAGAGACTGCTACAGTTAGGGTCCCCACTGACATTGCCATCTCCACCTATGTTGTTCATTCCCCCTCCCCTTCACCCTCCAAGATCATTCGTGACTCCGTCCCCACAGCCAATGGGACACCTAGCACCTCCTTCTCCCCCCTTGACCCCATAGAAGCCCTGGCTATCGATGCCCTCCAAGCCTGGTTTAACTAGATACAGAAAGCCACAGTTCAATGGCATATCCTTCAGGGTGACTTACCCTGCCCCAGTGACCACCACCAGTACTGCGATTCATGTTGTAATATTTCATATGATAGCAAACAGATTTGGTAATCCCCGTATTACATAATCACATAGATAAAATCTTTGTTTTGTTGATTCCACACCTCAGTCACTGACGTGTATCAGTACTGAGGTGAGATCCACTTATTCCTCATTTTACTTAACACTTATACTCTTGTAGTGTACTTCTACAGGTATAATACCAGTCACTGATGTGTATCAGTACTGAGTGTACTTTTACAGGTTATGAGCCTTTCTGTGCTCTGATTACCTCTGTTGACCTCTCTCGCATGCATATACTCTCCCCTATGACCAGCACTACTTCTGAAGAGATCAAGCTACCCAAGCTTGATGCATCTGGCAAGGAGTGGACCACCTGGAAGGTCGAACTCCAGATCGTCGCAGCTAGTCAAGGACTCGTGGGGTACCTCGATGGCTCAGTGACAAAGCCCATTGACCCAGCTGATAGTGAATCACCTGGGTAGACACCAATTACTTCTGCCGAAGTACAGGCTGTAGCAGATTACCAGAAAAACCTGCTCATGTGGTCTGAGAAGAATGCTAAAGCTTGCCATATCATGGCTAGCACCTTACCAAATTCTCTCTTCATCTGTCTTGTCTCCAAGTCTACTGCCCACGAATACTACTCCACTCTTAGCAACCTCTTCGAACATCGATCACTTGTGGTTGGTGCTGAACTATGACATCAGCTCGGCAAACTCAAGTTGAAAGAAGGTGAAGATGCATGTGTGCATATAGACAAAATCATCTTGCTCCATGAGGAACTTGCATCAGCTGGATGACCCATCTCCAATGATGACTTGTTCAACATCATTTATGCATTCCTTCCATGTTCATACAACCCCACTTTGGCCTCATTGTCTTCCATCATGCACCTACAAAAGAAGACTATTAGCCCTGATGACCTCATTGACATTGTACTTGAGGAGTATGACTGTCTCACACTCCAAGACAGTGGTCAATTGAAAACCAAAGCAGACGGATCTGGAGATGCAGCTTTTGCAGTGGATGCATCTAACAGGAGTAGAGGTCAGCGACAGAAATTCTCAGGTGACTGCCACAACTATAGACGAAATGGCCACAAACATGACAATTGTTGGGAGGAAGGTGGCAGAAAAGCTGGCCAGGCCCCCAAAGGATGGAAGCCTCACGGCAAGAAATCCAAAAATGCTAAAGATTTGAAAACCAGATCAGCAAATGCTATGACAACTGATGAGCCAAACCAACCTGACTGTGCCTGGCTTGCAGACCCTGTTGATGCCCTTTCTGCAGATGTGACTGTCCCTGAACTGTATGACAGTGGTGCTTCTCAACACCTTTCCCCTGCGCATGATCGCTTTATCAATTTCATCAGCATCCCCCTGAAACCAATTCATGGTGCTGATAACGGAACCTTTGAGGCAACTGGAAAAGGCAACCTCCTGATTTATCTACCAAATGGGACCTCTAAGACACAAATCACCCTTAAAGACGTGCTGTACGCATCTTGCATGAAGGTCATGCTCGTTTCCATCAGTTGCCTAACTGTAGCTGGTTGCCGTGCTATCTTCAATGGCAAAACTTGCCAAATTTTCAGTTCAGATGGACGTCTCTTGGGACAGGTCAATGCTACAAATGGGTTATACAAAGCACAAGGAGAACCTATTGCAGCAATTACAAAGAATGATGAACTCCTAACCTTAGAGGATCTCCATACTCGTCTCTCCCATATCAGCATTATAATGATCTGAGAAATGCTGGTGAAAGGCATGGTTAGTGGGATATGCCTAGACCCCAACCAAAGCACGATGGGACAATGTGCATCCTACAAATATGGCAAAGCAGTGCAAAAGCCTATCGGCAACACTCGTGAACCTGCTCAACATGAAAAGATCGGTGATGAAATACATACTGATGTCTGGGGTCCATCCCCTGTTCAGATGCCTGGCAAATGCTCCTACCATTGCTTGTTCATGGACGACTATACTCGTTACACTCATATTAGCCTGTTACATGCGAAATCGGATACATTCTCAGCTTACCTCAACTTCAAGTCTTGGCTGAAAACTCAGCATGGAGCACTGATCAAACAACTGCGATCTGATCATGGTGGCGAATACCTATCATCCGAATTTTCCCATCACTTGCAAAGCCATGGAACAGAGCGGAAACTTACCATGCATGACACCCCACAACACAATGGAGTGGCTGAGTGTCTGAATCGTACACTCGTCGAATGTGTCCATACTGTCCTTCACGCAAGCAGATTGCCGAAGAGCCTCTGGGGCAAAGCATTGTTACACATAGTCTGGGTAAAGAACAGGTCAGCTAGTTGAGCCCTCGATGGTAAGACACCATATGAGATGCTCTACAGAACAAAACACAACCTTACTGGTTTGCCCATCTGGGGGGCGAAGTGCTGGGTGCACGATGGCACTGGATCGAAGCTTGATGTTTGAGCTAAAGAAGGTCACTGGATTGGCTATGATTCTGAATCGATGGCTCACTGTATCTGGCTCCCTGATTGTCATGCAGTGATCATCAACCGTAATATGACATTCCAGCGAGAAGATCGAACAGTCTCCATTTGGCTGGAAGATATGACACCCATCAGTAAAATATATCCCCCTGTATGTACAGAGCTGTACAGACCTGTACAGGTCTGTACAGGTCTGTATGGACTTATGTAAACTATCAAAAATAAATCACCAAATTTAATTTCAAAATCAAATTATTTCAAACTCAGTCATTACATAATCATTACATAATCCTCTATATTACTATAAGAACATAATTTACTAGACTAAGCTATATAAAACAAAAACAAACAACTTACATAATCAGTTACAG
>JBBPUL010000093.1:0-40099 GCA_038094675.1 Spongispora temasekensis
GATAAGGCAGATCTCAACAGCTGCTCGTATTTCCTTGAACAGCTCAACGCGGTTCGTACTAGTCGTAGCACCGCATCTTACATATGCTGACAGATCTCCAGTGCAAAGCAGCTGCCGCGCAGTACTCGTAGAATCTCATGTTAGTTGTACATGAATATATCTAACAATTATTAGCCAGGCTCAAGCCTGGTTTTGACACCCTCTGAAACCGCTCGCGTCTCTGAAAAGTCGGGTAGAGTAAACTTTGAACTTAAGTAATGCGCCTCAATTTCAAACCCAGCACGCGTGACAGACCATTGGACCGGTTGCCGTACTGTCATTCATTCGGACGAAACCAGTGTGCGTGTTTAATTTATTCAATAAATCACAGAAAAATTAAGTAGACTAGTAGTAAAAAATGGAAACTATTTGGACTCAGACCCAGGCCTGGAAAGAAAAGAAAAGAAAAAGGAAAGGAATGATGTGTGCTGCAAATGAAGTCATCAGCCCATCCCCATCCCCATGTCATGTTGTTGTTGTGATACACATGGTGATGGTAGTGGTGGCAATGTCGAGTTCATGCTGCCACCTTACTATGTTGCACTGGTGGTGGTGGTGGTAGTGGTGGTGATGGTGTCATCATATCATCATCAGCCCATCCACATGTCAAGTCATTGTTGTTGTCACTGGCATCATTGGCCATTGTGTCATCAGGATCATGGGGCATGGTTGGCCACATTGGAGTCATTATTGTAGGATGGCTGCCATTGTCACAGTGGCATCATCATCACCAATGTTGCTGTCATTGCATCATTGTGCATGTCACCAGTTGGCATGACTTTGTCTGTTCAGCTCTGTCTAGCTCTGTCCAGAGCTGGACAGAGTTGGATATATTCAAGGGCTAAGAAGCCCCTCATCAGTATACTCACCTTTCAAATGTTGTCAAGTGAGATCAGAGAGAAAATGTTCAAACTCCTATATTAAATCCAGTTCTGCTGGGTTTTATATATGTACAGTGATATGAACTGTTATGACATGTATTACTGTTAGTACTGAGTTCCATATGTGGTTTCAGATATTCCAGTGCTTCTGAGTACTCTTCTGAGCTTTTCAAGTTCCCAGAAGGGTTTGGGATGCTCTGGGAATGCTCAGGAGACTCTAAAAGCATCACAACTACATAGTCCAACATTCAACACTCCCCCTTACTAAGTGTACCTAGTATATGCAAGTAAAGAGTGGACTTCCACACAGGTATATTAGGTGAGATAGAATCTTCTTTAATGATCATAAAACTCAAGACTGAGTTGTGATCTGCAATCCTTGAACTTATCAAAGGAGAGGTCCTTCATAAATATATCAGCAGGATTCTTAGTCCCTTCAATGTAGAACAGCTCTACTATTTTGTCTTGCATCACAGTGTCACAAACAAGGTGGTAGTGAAGATATATGTGTTTCAAGCATTTTTTCATGATAGGATTTTCTGCAATGAATAGAAATCCTTAATTGTCACCACAAATGGGGATTGGTCTTAGTTTGAAACCAAGTTCACCCATCATTTGGTGGATCCACACTGCTTGGCATAAGCAGTCACTAAGTGCCATATATTCTGCTTCCATGGAAGACTCTTTTTCAAGTGCAAGTTCTAAAGGAAAATCCCTTCTGCAAGCTTCAGGTAAAACCCTGTCTGCAAGTGACCAGTTTGTTTGTCCTGACCCCAGTCTGAGTCAGTGCAGGCAATTAAGCCTTTGCCTTCCACACCATTATAGACCAAAGAGTAGTTCTAGATTCTGAGAAGGTAACAACAGATATAGTGTGCTTTGTCAAGGTATTCTTGGGAGGGGTTTGCCACTTTTCTAGTGAGCTGGGTTATAGCATAGGCTATATTAGGGCGAGTGTCAATCATTAAGTACATCAATGATCTGATGATTTTCTGAAAATGCATCCATAAAGTAGGATTGACTGGGAATTTATTGGTTTCTGAGTAGTATCCAGTTGGCAGTGGTGTATTTGCTACACAAGCATTGTGAATGTCAAAGCACTTGAGAATCTTATCAAGATATGTATACTAGTCAATGTACATCTTTTGACCTTCTCAATGAATCTTCATCCTCAGAAATTCATGGGGTTCTCCAAGGTCACGACATTCCCACTTCTTTATGAATGTGGCCTTTAGGTTGTCTACTAAAGCTTTGTTTGGTCTGTAGAAAAGGGCATCATCTACATAGATAATTGCAAGTACTGTGTCTTTTCTATTACAATATACAAATAGGCCGGCATCTGATTTAAGCTACTCAAAGCCTAGTTCCTTCATTGACTTGTCCAGAGTGCACCACCAAGCTAGTCCAGTTTGTTGGAGCGAGAGGGTAAAAGATGCAATAGATTGCTATCTCGAGTAGGCTCAAGCTAAAGTTACAGGCTTGTGCTACACCTCTATATATACGTGCGGGGGATGTGCACAGACCAGGCCTAAGAAGAGCCTCAAAGACAAAGGAAGACATAAGGAGAATGAGGATAAGCATCTATGAGTAATCTGCAGTATGAATGAGTAAGAAGAAGACTGCAGATTGGAAATAAGAAGCGAATGCGCAGCAGAGAAGATCAGAAGAGAATATGCTGCGGCACGAGGACTGCAGGAGCAGTAGAAGAGAAGCTCAGGTGAAATACCTGAGATAAAGATAAGCAACACGAAGTGTCAGAAGCAATAAGTGAAACACAGAAGCAAAGGAGGCACACGGTGCCAAAGGAGAGAGAAGGAAGCAGCATAAGCCAATGGGAGAGGTTGGCGAAGGGACAATGGTGAACCAGGGTGATATGCAGTATCAGAGACCACAGGTCCAAGGGGAAGGTGATGGGTATATGCCAGTAGGATGACCGGCAAGGCGTAGGTGAACCAGCAGGGACGGCTGGTGAGATATCTAGCGGTGCACTGGGAGGCGCTGCAGCGAAGACAAAGAGAAAAGAAAAGGGGCCATAGACCAATCGTAACATTACCCCCTTAGTAAGGGTGAGTTCCCAATGAAACCCTGATGAGTCTTCAACCAGAAAACTTGAAAGCCTGAGGTAAAGACAAGACAAGTCAAAGAATCGTTAATAACTTGTGAAGGGATGAGGCGATCGGGGAGATGGGTGGAGCGATGGAAAGAGCTCGACGAGGGGATTCTGCTGATATAGAAATCGAACAATCCGGCGCAGCGGATCATAAGATATGGTGATGCGAAGGTGATTGATCAGTGGCGGGGGAGGGTGGTGAGAGAAGGGAAGCACAGTTTAGGGATACTCGTGTGCAGGAGCAGTGGGGATATGATGTGGGGACACAGGGGTATAGGCACAGCAAGAAGGATCCAAGCAATGACCAGAGACAAGGACTTTAGACTACCATTCTCTGCTGTGGCAGGGCAGCATAGGTTGCGAGGACAGGGACCACTGGCAAAGGCTTCGGCCAGGATGAAGTGCTGGGGAGGACAAGAGGGAGACAAGAGAGGGGACAGGCCATGCAGTTTAGTCTCATGCGGCCAGTGGCGGAGAGGGGATGCGCGGCAGCAAAGCAAGATGGTCCTCCATAGGAGGTACTGAAATGGACAGGGATGAGGGAGATGAGAGAGATGTGGTAGAGACATTGCTAGACATGCTAAAAGTGAAGCGAAGAGGTGAGGGGGAGAAGATGATGTTGGGCGTTGTGAGGGAAGGAAGCTAACACTTTGAGGGAGGGAAGGCCTTTGAGTGAAGGTTCTTATATTCCAGGAGGGCGGACTTTGCATTTTTCAGGTTCTGTTCTAGGACCCAGGAGTATTCCTTGGCAGTATAGCCCTTCCATTGGATCAGAAACATGCGGGAGTGTGGTGTTCCTCTGTGGCATAAAACCTTCTCGATTTCATATTCCTCTTTGCCTTCTATTAGCTTCAGAGGTGGAGCCGGGAAGTTCGGGCCATGGACGCTGTTTTCACGATAGGGCGATAGGAGGGAAGCGTGGAACACAGGGTGAATCTTCTATGTCGCCGGAAGTCGGAGTCTGTATGTCAGAAGGGATAGGACGTCCGTGATAACAAAGGGTCCTTCCCTTTTAGGTGCAAATTTAGGGTTTGTGATGCGGCGATTGAGGTTTTTTGCTTCTAACCACACCTTGTCTCCTTTCGTGAATGGGGTAAAAGAGCAGCATGTGCGAGATGCCATCACTTGGCGTGCGAGTTTGTGGGCGGCGAGTGCCTCGTTTCTTGCTGTGGATAAGTTTTTAAGGTGTTCTTTCAGGGCAGGAAGTGGCATTTCTGCAAGGACCGTGGGGAGTGCACGAGGTTCAAAGCTGTACATGAGGTAGAATGGTGATTTGCCGGTAACAGAGTGGGGGTGGTGGTTGTGCGTGAATTCCACGTGGGTGATGTGATCAGCCCATGCGGTCGGGTTGTTCCTGCAGAAGATTCTAAGGTATGTTTCAACCTCTTGGTTTACGCGTTCAGTTTCTCCATCGGACTGAGGGTGGTACGCTGTAGACAAAGAGAGGTTGTATTTCAAGAGCTTTCCGAGTTCTCGGGTGAAGGTAGACACAAATTGTGGGCCTCAGTCAGAGATGATTTTGTCATAGAGGCCCCAACGATGGTAGACTTTGTGAAAAAAGAGGGTTGCAACCCCTTTGGCAGTGATATGTTTCTTTGTGGGGCAGAGAATTACTCCTTTAGTAAGCCCGTGGTCGACCATGACCAACAGACTGTCAAAACCATTAGACAGCGGAAGGTCCATGATAAGGTCACAGGACACTTGTTGGAACGGGCACGAGGCGAGGGATTTGATTGGAGACAGAGGAGGGATGGTGGGGTGGGTGTTGGCTTTGTTCTGTTGGCAAAGAGTGCAACCTTCGACATAGCGGCATACCTGGGTGGCAAGGCCGGGCCACCAAAAGTCATGGGCAATGAGTTGATGAGTTTTCAGGTACCCGGGGTGGCCGGCGGAGGGATGATCGTGAGCACATCGGATGATTGTGAGGTGGTCAGGTTCGGGAACGTAAACACGGTCATGGTAACAAAGGAGATTTTCCTTAAATTGCCAGTTGGAGAGGTGGTTGTGGAGGTTCAGGGTGGTGATAGGTCCTTTGAGGTCAGCGCGGAGGCGGGTGACAAGTTCATCTGTGGTGGAGTTTTTCCGGATGGCAGTGGCAAGGACAGAGTCGATGACACGGATGAAGAGAGGTTCGGGGAGAAGGGTGACAGCCTGATTATCAGACTTGGACGAGAGTCTATCAGGGCGGTGGGAGAGGGCATCGGGACCAGAGAGTAGGGAGCCAGGGATGTGAGTCATCTTGAGGTCAAAGTCAGCAAGATCAAGGAGCCATCACGCCTGGCAACGGTTGAGGTTTTGGGTTGATGGAAATACGTCAAGTTTTTGTGGTCGGTGAAGACCTGCACAGGGGACTGAGAACCTCGTAAGTAGTGGCACCAGGCTTTGAGGGCTCGAATGATCGTGAGGAATTCTCTATCGAAGATGTCATAGTTTTGTTCTGCAGGGGAGAATAACTGGGAGAGATAGGAATAGGGGTGCCAGTCCCTGTTCGAATCGGTTTGCAGGAGGATAGTGCCAGTGGTGTCGCGTGATATGTCAGTTGCGATGGTAAAGGGTCTGGTGAGATCTGGGAGACGGAGGATGGGTCAGGAGAGGAAGAGCTTCTTTAGCTCGTCGAAGGAGGTTTGGCATTTGGGAGTCCAAAGCCACGCAGCAGTTTTCTTAGTAAGGTTAATGAGGGGGCGGGCCACGTCCAAGTACGAGAGAATGAAGTGCCGGTAGAAGTTAGCAAACCCAAGGAATGAGCATACATCTTTGACTTTCTTCGGGATGGGCCAAGAAGCAATTCTGTTGAGTTTGACGGGGTCCATAGTGAGTTCACTGGGTTTAACAATCATACTGAGGTATTCGACCTTGGGAGTGGCAAACTTGCACTTACTAAGGCATAGATGGAGGTCTAGCTCCATCATGCATTGGAGAACGCGGTGGATACGCTCGGTGTGGGACTCGTTGTCAGGGGAGAAGATGAGCAGGTCATCCATGTAGATGACAAGCCATCCTTCGGCAATCATATCTCTGAACGAGTTGTTCATGAAGCATTGGAAGGTCGAGGGGGAATTATTCATGCCAAAAAAACATGACCATGGGTTCAAAGAGACCTTTGTGAGTAATGAAGGTGCCTTTCCATTGGTGGCCATCCTTGATGTGCATGTTGTTGTATCCCCAACGGACATCAAACTTGGTGAAGACATTAGCTCCTTTGAGTTTATCAATGAGGTCAGAGATAAGGGGTAAGGGGTAGGCATCGCGGATGGTGTGTTCATTCAGGTACCTATAATCTTGGCATGGGCGAAGTTTGCTGTCTTTCTTTTTGACGAAGAAGAAGGGTGAGGCCTGTGGGGATTTGGAGGGGCGAATTTTCCCAGAGCGAAGGTTCTCATCTAGGAAGGCTTCGGTTGCCTTTTGCTCCTTGGGGGACAAGGGGTAGATTTTCCCTATCTTTGGGATGAAGGACTCGTCTAGGTTGATTTCATGGTCCTAGGGTCGAGATGGGGGGAGGGATTCACAGTCTTTTTCTTCGAAGACCTTGGTGAAGTCTGAGTATTCTGGAGGTAGACTGACTTCTTGGGTCTGAGTTCCCACCTTTTCTGCAAGCTTAGTGGCTTCGGAGTAGCGGGCGATGGTGGCAGAGGGTAGGATGTATGGCCCTCCTCTAGTGACGTGGTTGATCGAGTAGTGGCTAAGGGTCTGGTGTTGCCATTGCTTCTCAGATTGAATGTTCAAGTATGCGTGCAGGTGTCTGTGGGTTTCGGGTGTTGTGTTGACACACCGAATCGAGGTTTCCCTGAATCCTTGGAGGGGTGGGGTGCAGTAGTGGGAGTCATGTCACTTTTGGTCAGCGACATAGGCATAGTAGAGGTCTGCGGACTGGTCGAGGACCTCGGGGACTGAGATAGTCTGTTTTTTCCAATCGATTGTTGGGTTAGCGAGGCTGAGCCAGGGAAGACCGAGGATGATGTTCTCTTTTCTGCAGTTCATAAGGTAAAAGAGTACCTTTTGGGTAACTCCTTCTCCGACGGAGATGTAGAGCTCGGTGGAGAACAGAATGTCTCCATTCAAGTTTGCAGATTGGTCTACATTACAAACGTGGATAGGTTGTTCCAAGCGGGTGCGAGGGAGGTGATGTTTTCAGGCGAAAGCCCAGTCAAGGCAGGAAATCTCTGCTCCAGAGTCAACGAGAGCAGGAGAGTCGATGACTTTCATGGTGTGCGAGGGTACCACGAGCTGAATAGGGATATGCATAGCTCTATTTGATGTGGATACTAGTACAGGCGCACAAGAAACGAAACGTTTGGGAGGTACTTGCATCAAAGAAGTCCTCCCTTTCAAAAATCCTTTACCTCTATGGCCTTGACATGAATTTCTTCGTCATCATCTTCGTTTATAAGGCTGGGTATTCCTTCTTTGGCTTTGGTGACCTTTCAGTCAGTTTTAGGGCATGGGGGGAGATCCTTGAAGGTAGGGCACTTGTTAGAAAAGTGACCCGATTTCCTGCATCAGAGGCAAAGTCCTTGTTTGAAACATCATTCTCGTTTCTCAGGCATAAGTTTTGGAATGCGGATAGCATCCACATCCATAGCGTTGGGGTCTTTGTCTCGTGGGGTCTGAGTGGGGCGAGGGACGAAGGTGGGGGTCGAAGAGTGCTTGTGCTGGCAAGCGACAAGCTTAGCACATTTGTGCTGGTCATCGAGATGAGAGGCGTTCTTGATCCAATCATCGATGGTAGTAGGGATGGTGTCCATAAGGTACACCTTTTCCGAGAGTGAAGAGGGGATGCCAGTGGAAAAATAGTGGCAGATGGTAGCTGCCTCGTTAAGCCCTACGAGGCTGACCTGGTTGCGGAACTCAGAGATGTATTGGTTGAGGGATGGTTAGAATATTCCATCACGTCACTCATTGATGCGATAAGTGGCCAACCAGGTCAACACGTTGGTGGCGGTGTTGGGGCTTTCGAAGTGGGCTTTGAACTCTTTGACGAAATCATCCCAGGATCCTAGGTCCATGTTGGTCCCTTGCATGCTTTTCTCTGTGAAGGTATCTGCCCAGGTGAGGGCATTCCCATCATTCATGAACGACAGGGCAAAACCTATTTTCTTTTCATCTGTCGAGTAGATGTCAACGTTAACGGTGAGGTATCATAGCACAGAGTGGAGCCAGGGCATGGCATCATGTTGTTTGCCTGTGAAGGCCTTGGGTTGGGCGAGACGAAGTTCGGTGGATTTGGAAGTCATCGGGGGTGCGGGGTTTGGACTAGGGGGTGAAGGGAGCATGGTAGTTCCAGAGCTGGGACTGGGGGGCATAGTGGACCTCCAAGAAGAAGAGGTGGCGATGGGTGGTGGTGGTGGGCGGAGGTGCTGCTTCAAAGGTGACGGAGGGGCCGAAATGGCTGCGAACTACAGCAAGGGTAGTCATGTTTGGAGAGCTTGAGCCTTTTGTTACGACAGGTGTGGGTAGCATCAGTTGTCGACTCAATGTGCAACCTAAAGCTGCAAGGTGAAGATGAGGTGCGTATGTCCTGGGCGTGATGCACAGAGACTGGTCACTACTCCGCCTAGGCGAGTATGTAGCAACATCAAGGAGCGAAGACAGAGTATCCTCGAGCGAAGACGCTGCGAGGCCAAGTAGTTCAGAGGGAGAGCAGAGGGGAGCGAGAGGGTCAAAGATGCAATAGATTGCTATCTCGAGTAGACTCAAGCTAAAGTTACAGGCTTGTGCTACACCTCTATATATACGTGCGGGGGATGCGCACAGACCAGGCCTAAGAAGAGCCTCAAAGACAAAGGAAGACACAAGGAGAATGAGGATAAGCATCTATGAGTAATCCGCAGTATGAATGAGTAAGAAGAAGACTGCAGATTGGAAATAAGAAGTGAATGCGCAGCAGAGAAGATCAGAAGAGAATATGCTGTGGCACGAGGACTGCAGGAGCAGTAGAAGAGAAGCTCGGGTGAAATACCTGAGATAAGGATAAGCGACACGAAGTGTCAGAAGCAATAAGTGAAACACAGAAGCAAAGGAGGCACATGGTGCCAAAGGAAAGAGTCCGAGAGAGAAGGAAGCAGCATAAGCCAATGGGAGAGGTTGGCAAAGGGACAATGGTGAACCAGGGCGATATGCAGTATCGGAGACCACAGGTCCAAGGGGAAGGTGATGGGTATATGCCAGTAGGATGACCGGCAAGGCATAGGTGAACCAGCAGGGATGGCTGGTGAGACATCTGGCAGTGCAATGGGAGGTGCTGCAGCGAAGACAAAGAGAAAAGAAAAGGGGCCATAGACCAATTGTAACACATACTTCAAGATTTGAATTTCTTCAAATCAGATAGCTTCTAAATGTGAGCAGTGGTCAGTTGCTATTTTGGCACCTGCCGAGAACAGTCATTTGCAAGGGACTGACAAGGCAGGGATTGCACAGACATCCCATGTAATCCTTGCAAGAGTTGAATAGATGGCAGCATGTTTCTAATTTATTTTATTTAGTATATTGCATAGAACACCAGACACAATTACATACCAACCACCAAGCAATCACATCCATATCCTTTGAAACATTTTGTGGGAGCTCAGTGAGGTAGCAGCAGAGCTCGGATGACCATCCAAGGCTGCTCGAGTTCCAGTTAGCTTGCTCAACAAGCAGGCAATAGTGGCAGTCAAATTTAGACTCGAGAGTATCCAGGACTTGCTGACCCTCCATGCTTGCAGATGGCTTCACTGCTGTTGCTTCAGTCTCGGAGTTATTTCAGTAGTCCTGCATGGCATCTTTAATGACCTGCAATGCTTCGTCATACCAGTTTATCACATTGTGGTTTCTGGCAGCGATTTCTTCTGCCTGTTGTTCTGCTCCACCCCAGGCCATCTTGATGTAATCTAGCTTGTAGTAGGGATATAGAACTATAATATAATCATATTGATTTGTTAGTGAGAACATGAAAAAGCAAAGATAGAAAACTGACTGAGAGTAAGGATATATACTGGCTTGTCATTGAGGCACCAATAATACTTATTAATCTTGTTGAGGCCGTCTTGAATCACATCATGGTACTGTTCATATTTGATATTCTCCTGCTTACTCTTCCATGCCATTTGAAGCTCCTCCAGTGTGGGTATGGCTTGCCAGAGCATTGCATGTTTTTCGTCAGAAAACAGCTGCTGCATATTGTTTGTGTCCTAGTAAATTGTGAGTAAGGATCAACGGGACAACACAGAACTCACAGTGATTATGTCCCTTATATCCTGGACATATTCTCAGTCGGATGTTTTGAGCACAAATACACTCCATGGTATGCTTTCATGTGCATGGCCGTCTCATCGGATTGTCGTGATTGGACCATATAGTTGATCTGTGGAATTAATGAAAAGATTTATCGCCTTCAAAGTAGAATAAGTATAGAAGTAAATATTCACAAAATAACATACCTGATGAAGCTTGTACAATCAAGCTAACATTTCTTCAGCTGTTCCCCATCTGATATTGCTGTGGAGTGGGATGGAGAGTGGTGGATCGATACCACATTTCTTTTGAAGTGTTTCAAAGTACTCGATGCACTGACTGGAGCATTGGATCTAGATAGCCTTAGATAGTATTTAACAATGGTTAAAATGAACATACATACCTTAATTGAGAGTGTTTGTATTATAGCAATAACATCCAATGCATCTCCAAGAATGCGATTACGTTGGAGGCTGGGGTTGAACTCCCAAATTGAAGTTGTCATCTTGACAGCTGCGAGCTTGGTGATGTGTGACATGATGGTGGTGATGGTGAGGTTGACCATGTGAGTGAGGCATGGTAAACATTGTTGAGTCGGGTTGAACATGTAAACTTGATATGCATGGAGAAGTGATTCAATGGTATCACAGGTGGTGTCGTTATTGCTGGTGTTGTCGGCAGTGATGCAAAAGAGCTAAAAGACGAAACAAGTAAGCAATGAATAGTATGAAAAAAGAAGAAAAAGCATACCTTTGATGATGCGGGTGCTATGACTCCAACCCGCTCCGATAGCCTGACAAAGTATTGGCCCAAATTATTGCCAGTGTGAGCACCAGAGATCCCTCAGAAGGCAATAACTTATGTCTTAAGGGCCCATTGTTTAGACTGTTTATTAGTATGAATCCAATGAGCAGTTATACCGAGAAATGCAGCTCTTGTTTGATCAACCAACCAAAGATCCATGGTCATTGAGACTTTGCCGGTGTGAGGAGACTGCAATAAGTGTGAAAAATTGACACGAATAGGCTACTATAGAATATATCATACCTGAATTTCGGTTTTGAGCTCTTTGAGGAAGCTAACAAAAGCATTGTGGATGAAGACATGGACATCATGGGTTGAGGGTAAGTCCAATTTAGTAGCAGAAGGTCACATTAGTGTTGCCACAGTTTGGTTTTTTACTTGAAACCCAGACAGAACTAAAATAATTCATCAAAATCTGAGTATCCTATGTTGTTCAGGGTGATTTAAAACAGTTATCTAAGATACAACTATTTAAATATAGCTCAAACCTATTGTGAGAATTACCTTGGTCTGATGTGGTTTCTAGAACTGTGGTAACACTAGGTCACATTGCCACAAGGCAATTTCTGAAGGTAGCCTTGTTAGCTACAGCAAGTGACTAGTAATAACAATGATTAGTATCAACTTTATGGCTAGTACGGTCCCAACAGTAACTATTTATCAAACCTACTTGATCATCACAAATGATAAACTCAGTGATCATCTTCAACAGGTCATCTCTCAAGAATGTTTGAGGCATGGAAGCCTTCATGATTACCCCATCCAACGTTCCTTGTGAGCTCTTCAATTTGTTCAATTTCACTTTCTCTTTCTGATGGATTTTCCACAGCATTACATGATGGTTCTCCTCAACACCTTGATCAGCACATCATTTCTTGAACACCTTGTAGTGCCCTTGGATGTGCTGATGGCATGAAGAGTTCCCACTAAGGTGAAATGCTTTTCTCTTTCCTTGCTTCTGCAGAAACTCTTTGTCTTCTCTAGTGCAAACACAAATAAGCTAAGTCCTTTATTTCATAACAATGAATATTAGAACACTTACTTGCAAACCAAGCACCAGCGTCCCTTCAACACCTCAACCTTCCCGTCCTTGCTGACAAACTTGACAGCAATCTGGTCTGAGAATATGGTGAGTAAGTCCTTCATCTTATGTTTCTTGACCCTATTCGCTGGCTCCACCTCCACTTGGTGGTCAGTATTTAGATCCTCTATGTCCTGAACACCAATGTGAGTTCCACAACACTAGTACCTAACAAGGATCATACTGAGCTTGCCTGCGCAGGCCTTTGCACCAGCCTTTCCTGGTCGAATTGCCTGGTTCATTGCTATCCTCAGCATTATCCACCTCCACCTCCTCCAGTTTGGTCTTGAGGTGTGGTGGGACAATTTCAAGCTCTTCAGCAGATGTCAGGCTTCGATGGCACAGACACTTTCGCTTCTGTGAGTACCTTGAAGTGGTAGGTGGGTTCTTGGTATGTTCTACTTCACTGCTGTTATCGTCACTCTTATCTGACATCTTATTTGCAGCCTTTTGTTTCTCCTTCCAGTGGGATTTGGAGGGTTTGGACCTGGACTTGGGTGGGTGAGCACGAGAGTGAGGACGAGATGAACTTTCATGAGCTGCTTTATTTACTGCTCAAACTTTCTCTGTAGCTACACATTGCCTGTGTGATTTATGAGTTTCCAACATTGATGGTGGGAGTGAACTGAGTGAGGACCAAACAAATTGAAGCTCAAGATTTATCCACTAAAAATTTCTCTACATGATAGATCCTCATGTTCTGACTAGTAAGACTAGTTATGACCAGTCACAACTGACTGTGCAACTGACACAGACCAGTTTTGGTCAGTCCAGTTCGGTTGCATGGGTAAACTTGAAATATTCAGGACCAGTCTGGTCTGGTCTTTCTAAAAAAGGCAAAAAGACCGGACTAGACTGGAATTTAAAACACTAATCTGTATATTATACTGTGTTTGCATAAAGGATACAAATTGCTTGGTGACCTGAAGGGTCTGGTCCTTGGACTAGATTGGGGTGACCCATGCAGAAGAGGTATAGTCATCATAGAAGACTACAATATATTTGTACTTGTGGTATGATTCAACCTCAAATGACTTTAGGTCGGAGTGTATCAACTCAAAAAGGGCTTTCACATGTGCTTCTGAGTGAGGAAAGATTATTTACCAAACTCACAACTTAAACAGATTAGGATCTGGAAAGGAATTTTAACTTCCGGAAAATCTTTGGTATGCTTCCAAGTAGCTCTGAGTACATCTCAGAAAGGGTGTCCAACTTGTCTGTGCATTATCTCATGGTCTACAGAGGTAATCAATCAGATTGGGTGATGTCTTTAGTGTAAGACAGTTGTCTTTCAGGAGTATGCCTATCAAAATCAGTTTGATCCAACACTATGGCATATAAATTACTGGCAATAACTGCACTGGTGATCCATTGAATTTGATAATAACAGTTCCGATTCTGAGGATGGGAGACTTCCCAGAAGCAGTCTAGGAGAATGTAAGCAACTTAAATTCTTGATACTCAGAGTAATCACTCTTGTCATTTGTGAAGTGAGATGATGCTCCAGAGTCAAGCAGCCACATGTCCTTTGGTGTATGGTCATGTCCATCATCCTTTGCTTTTCCTTTTCCTTTCTGATTTGCATTTCCACAGTCATCACACATAGAGTAGGGTAAAGTAGTAGCATTGTTCAATCTATCAACTACTGTACATCTGGCACAAGCACAGTACTACACATACTATTCTGTTTCCAGTGTGGTTCCATGTGCATATGTGCACCAGAGTAGGAGGGACAGGGAAAATATGACACATGTTGTTCATCCACAGCTTCCTTAGGGTTAAGGTTGTGTGAGGAGTATTCATCCGTCATGCATGGGCACTTAGGGGAGTCACAGGGCATGTCATTGCATTATACACTACCACATGTATCAATGTAACTACTAGCTGTAAGTGCCAGACAGCCTTTAGTAGACTAGCAGATATGGTAATGACAGAAATGACTGACCACTGCAATAATGCCAAAGGGCCAGGTTTACCTCCAGGTCTAGGACCTCTCAGTTTCCTGTTTCATCTTGCCCTAGTCTTCCTTTTCAGGTTGACAGGGATGAGGAATGGGAGAGAGAAGTCTTCTTCATCATTATCCTCTTTCAGAGGAATAAAGATTTTCGAGAAAGGCTTGATGCCATCGACCTCAGTAAGCTCTCCATAGTAGTCACTAAGATAAGTCCAGAGGATCTTGTGGCACATAAAGGTCCAGGTGCAGGCATGTTCTTTACAAGCTCTAGCATCAAGTTCTATGCCATACTTATCCTCATAGAAGATGATGTAGGTGTGGGGCTGCTTGCAGCTTCTGGCTTCACAAATAGAGTTTCAGAAGGTGAAATTGATCCAGAAGCAGTTGTCCTGGATTGGCAAGGAGGAAGTCGAAGGAGGAGTAGAGGGTGTGGGTAGGTTTTATGCTTTTGCATGTACTTCTTTCCAGCACTGGTTCCCTTCTTCAGAAGGAGTCCAAGAGATGCTAGTGGTGATCAGGATGGTGTTGATGACAGGAGGTATAGTTTTGAGTCTTTTAGGATGGACATTGGTATGGGTACCAATTCAAAGAGAAAAGGGAGTGGGTAAACCACATTACTGAATGCCCAGAGCCCTTTGGACTGGAGGGACATAGTCTTCCCTTATCAAAAGACAATGGAGAGGTTGTTACTCCTTAGACATTGCCACACCAGAGGCGTGCTAAGGCATTTCCACACATTAGCAACCCATGGTCCTCTACTCCTTGAGCATTGCCACATCAAAGGGAGTGTTATGGTGTTTCTACACATCTGATGACCTTTAGTCTGTTACTTCTTGAGCATTGCTACATCAAGTGAGTGCTAGGGCATTTTCGCTCTCTAGTGACCTATAACGTTCTGTGCACCTGAATGAGACCAGATGCAGTGAGTTTTAATGATGAAGGCAGTGGCATTTCTGCACAACTGTTTATTGGGGCTCATAACTTGTTTGAGGGCTGGAAAGCCCCTTATCGGTATACTCACCTTTGGTATTGTTAAACATTGTCAAGTGAGATCAGAGAGAAAATGTTCAAACTCCTATATTAAATCCAGCTTTACTGGGTTTTATATATATACAAGTGATATGAACTGTTATGACATGTATTACTATTAGTACTGAGTTCTGTATGTGGTTTCAGATATTCTAGTGCTTCTGAGTACTCTTCTGAGCTTTACGAGTTCCTGGAAGGGTTTGGGATGCTCCAGGAGTGCTCAGGAGACTCTGGAAGCATTACAACTAGTCTAACATTTAATAGGACAGACAGAATTAGTTTGCTGATGTTATGAAAGTCAGTCTATGTATGTAGGTACAGATATCTGGCCCTGTGACCCAACCAGACCTGTTGGCATAGGCATGAGTTTGCCTTGAGTAGTATGGGTGTAGGTCAGAAAATATCCACCCATGATAAGCCCCCCTAGTAAGGTAAGGGTGAGTGAGGTTAGAAAATAGTGGGCATGCCATACTGGTGGTGATAGTATTGATGAAGATGATGAAGGCAGCTCACCTGCTGACATTGCTCTGTGTCATCCATCACCCTTACTTGCTATACTACAGGATATGACTGCTCATAGATAGGGTTTTCCAGGCTGACCTGGGAACTTTCCACTGCTATGTATGCTCATATCCAAATCAGGAAGGTGTACTCATGTGTAGTCTACAGTGCAATTCCTGCGCCCTGATGCAAGGAAATAGTAGAAGTAAGTTAATGGATATATAAAAATCACCCTAAAAATATATAACCATTCCCTTCTCTCTCCTTTTCTCTTCCTCTTTACAATGCCCTGGCACTCAGAAAGGCAGCTTTTACTTGAGGACCTCCACACTGCATTGGAATTGGCCCAGCAGCTTCAACAGGCTGATCTTGAGAAGTAGTTTGATAAAGAGGCTAGTGATCTTAGCTTCTCTGACATCTCTAACTTAGAGTCTGGTGGCACTCTTGGACTTGGACTGTTGTTTGCCACTCCTATAATCTCTTCCATATCTTCTGTCACTCCTCTCATAGGAATATCCAAGTCTGGCTTCTCTTCATCAGATAGCAGTGATGGTGAAGAAGTGAGTTCCCTCATTTGCTATACTTACTTCATCAATGCTTTCAGAGCATTGGAGGAGGAGATTCTACAGGCTCATGTGATTTATGGTTCCATTTCCCCCTTGCATACACCTTAGATTCAGATGCTTGCTAACTGTGATAATCATTTTGATGCATTTTGCAAGAAGCTTAGAGTTGACTCAGACATCTTTGATGCTATCCTGGATCAAACCATAGATCATCCTGTCTTCCAATCTTGATCCTCTACCTCTCTCCAACTACCTGTTGCTATTCAGCTAGCAATTTTTCTCAATTATGCTGGATATTATGGTAATGCCATATCTATATTTGATGTTGCATTATGGGCAGGTGTTAGTGAGGGCTCAGTTGCCAACTGCACCAATTGTGTCATGACAGCTCTACTTGCACAGCATGATATGTATGTTCATCTATTTCCTGGTCCCAATTCTGCTAATTGTGCTAAAGCCAAGGAATATACTGGCCAAGTTACAAATTGTTAACAATGGCATAATGGCTGGTTAGTAGCTAATGGATCCTCTATTCCTTTGTTTCAAAAACCTGGATATTATGGTGAAACATTCTATAACTGCAAATCAAATTATTTCTTGGATTGTCAGATGAGTAATTGTTTTTTTTTTTTTTTTTTGACAAAATCATAAAAATATTTTTTGGATGATATAGGCAATCATTATGCCTTATAATCTTCACATTGTCGACTATGGGCTAGGCTATCCAGGAAGTATACATGATGCATATACATTTAGAGAGACTTGAGTCTACTAGAAGTATGAGACTCTTCTTGCAAATGATAAGTGTGTATGGGGAGACAGTGCATATCATATCTTGCCATGGCTTGTACCTCCCTTCAAGAGACAAAGAGGTGCATCTTTGAATAGAGAGCAAGAACAGTTCAACTACTTTTTATCCAAGGTAATTTTTATTTGTTTATTTATTTTTTATTAGATCTTATTTTTAAACCTAGGTTTGAGTCAGAGTAGAACATGCATTTGGTGCACTCAAGGGTCATTTTCAATCACTGCATGAGCTATAGATCCCTATCAGCCCTGAAAATGATTTTATATATGCCCAAAACTGGATTATCTATTGCATAATCCTTCACAACATGATCATTCACTTTGAGGGGCAGAGGTATGGATTAAAATCTATAGAAAGGAGGGTTTTAGAGACTTGGGCAGTACAGGAAGGTCCAAATAGAGATGAAGTTGATGATATAGGAGAGAAAACAGATGCTAATTGGCTAGGTCATGCTGTTTGACTCAGGCTAATACAGCAGTTGTTGGACAGTCATAAAGAGCAGCATTGAGTCTACTTATTGAACAAAGCTAGAGTACAACAGGAATACAACACATATAGAAGGAATTTGCTAGCTACTACTCAGTGTCTATTCCCTTTATCTTTAATTATAGTCACAGTAATTCTACATCTGCCTTCACAGCCTCCATCTTGACATGCTAAAGCTGAATGTCAGCCTCCTTATTCTGTATCCTTACTTGCTGAAGCTAAATATTGGCTTCCTTATCCTTTAGCAAGCATTTGTGTATAGCTTGCACATTGGCATTGGTATTTAACATTTTTTCACATTCAAGCTGGACTGCCTTCTCTGCTTTCACATACTCAACCTTTAGTTGGAGATGATGGTTTTTTTCCATCAAAAATGCAACCTGGCAAGATTCAGGCTCATCTTGACTATAACTTGACTCAGCAGAGGCATCTGAGATAGCTGTGATTTGATGTTGTTGAGCTGCAATTTGATGTGCTTATCTTTGTCATAACTGGCAGATGATGTTGACATGCTAGTGGTCGAGAACATGGGTGAAAACTTGAGGTCATAGGGTTTCTGAGATCTGCTGGTGCCATTATGTGATGATATGCAAGATAATGGAGCACATGAGTGATAAGATCCTGACTCTGGTGCTAAGGTCATGTGCTTTGATTATCCACCTGTTTATATGCATTGAAAATGATGCATGCTAAATGCTGAAAATGAACTTACCAGCCTAAGTGCTAGCTCTGGAAGATATGTACTAGAATCCAGTTGACCAGAAATAATAATCAGGAATACTCATGTATCTGATTGTGGTGTCATTGATGGTATCGAGGTCAACATCAGAATCCTGAGTGGATTCTTCAACAGCCTAGGAAATTTAATACTGTTTCCATAAAGATAAATTTAAAATACTTACGTTACACCTTTTAGCCTAATGTGGCATATATTCCATCATATCAATTTCAGTGTCATCTATGTCAAGATCACCATCATCCCACACTGGGAAATTGAAGTGGGAAGGAGGATGGTCAGAAGGAGGGCTGCTGACTTAAAGGTGGGGGTTGAGGCAGTGCACCTCAACATTGACATGAAAAGGATGAGGGTCTCAGAGGTAGGGGTCAAGGCAGCCCTCAACATCAGAATGAGGCTGATTGATGCATGTGGGGAAGGGGGCAACACTATCCTTGTTGGTAGAGGGGGGAGGTACACTACTAGTAGTAGAACTATTAGTGACTGTATCTTGAATACCTCATATGAAGTTTAAGTCATGGAGCTTGTCCAGTTTCAAGTTGATGAGTGCAGCAGTGAAGTTTGGGATCTTATTCCAGATGAAATAAAGGTTATTATACTAGGGGAAGCCATAGTGACAGATTCTTGCAGATTAATGATATTATCAGGATAGATGCCTTGGCCTGTTTTATGCAGCTCTTTGTATTTTTTCATGAATGATTTGTGAAGGCTGGACAATGCTAGTAAAATATATATCATAACAAGTTCTTGGAATGACTTATGATGTGATGTGGTTCCTAACTAATAACCCAAACTTCTTTGATGATGTTGCAAAATAGTCTCTCCAGGCAGGGTCATTGCTGAAGATTGATTGAGCAATCACCATCTGGATCACCATCTTGTCCTTGCCTGATGGTCACTCTACTATAGCAGTATGACTTGCTTTGTTCTCTAAGAAAAGGATCACATAATCCATGCTGTAATCCTTGAGCCAGGCAACCAGAAGATCTGTTTGATGGGACATCCAATAAATCATGAACTTCCAGGTAGTAGGTTGTGAACATAAAGCATTAGAAGGCAGAGGGGTCTGGACTTAAATGGAGGGTTAATGACTTGTCCTGGATTCTTGGCCATGGTGGCCTCTAGTAGGTTTTGAAGGATGTGGAGCTGGATGTGGGTGTGGTTGGTGGGCACCAGGAAGGTCCATTGATGAAGCATGTGAGCAATTCTGGCTAAGTGTCATGTCCAGTATACTGGTATGATAAGGTTCTAGCAGAGCCTGAATTTCTGGCTGAATCTGATATTCTAAGTCCATTTTCAGAACCAGTCAGAGGATGAGTCAGAAGCCCTCTGACTCAAGTGTAAGTACTGCTAATACAAATTATCATATACTATTACATATGTCTGTAGTTGTGCAACAACGTACCAATGGGTACAATGGCAAACATATCAAAAAACAAAGATGACATGCCAGCAGCACACAGTAAATAAATTAGAACTTAAAATGCCATGTAGTTTTTGAGGACTGAGTAAAATATGTAAGATGAAATTAGTGAAATAACTAAAATTTATGTTGGTGTATATATTAACTACACTATCACAACATTATATTGGAGCAACTTATAAATATATAATTACTCAACCTCTCTATATGTACTTTCTGTTTTATAGAGGAGAAAGATATATTTTCTGATGTTTCTTCAGCTATGGTTGTTAGATAAAATGCTTAAATATGTGTACCACAGCAGTGTACATACCTCAATAATATTTTAGATGGCACTTGAGCATATATATATGGCTGTAGATTAGGACTCAGCCTAAAAAGGCCCACATTATCTGAGGTCACTTTTTGTGCTTAGTTATTTTATATGGTAATATATTATAATTGTGAGTCATATGTTTATCATATATCATATTGTCAGCCCAAACTAGTTCCAGCTTAATAAATCTGCATTTTATCATATTATATTTACATAGATGCCAATAATGCTGTGTAAAGTGTAAGAAGAGGCCATGAGATAAGGTGAGAGAACTGAAAATCAAATAGATGTGAGTATACATCTATAAGGGATGAAATGACATCACAGTGATATGATAAGACAGGATCTGGTAATTGATAATCATTGTTCAGCATAGAAGGTCAGCCACCAAGTGTATGTATTATGAATAAAATAGTATGCACATACCATACTTACTTCTGCATCCAGTTTACAGTAGAGAGATAGATGAGAATATATAGCTATCTTATTGGCCCATACAAGCAGTTATTGTGATAGATGGCAATGCAGAGCTGCAGAAAGCAGTGTAGCAATATAATGAGAGGAACAGTCCAGGCATATTGGTTTTTACAGCCTGCTGATAAGGGTGTGGGATTTTATGTTCAGTTTGTATGGCATAGAGTCCTACCACCCATTGCCTTATAACTTTCTGATCAGCAATAACTGCTCAGGCATATAAGCATGAGAGTTAGTGCACCATTTAGAGCTATAGTGAATAGTAATCTGAACTACTATTGTGAGCTGTTATTTGAAGATGCTATAGGTAGAGTAGAGCATTGAACAATCATGCAAGTTAGGTTTGAGGATGCAAGCAAGGGTTAGGCAACTCACAATAGCATGGAATCACCATCAGATACAGATAATCTTAGAGTGAACATAAAGCAAAGTCTCAAAAGTGTATGCTGGAGTTGAATAGGTGGAAGGGTGAGTGCAGCTAGGTTTAGGAAGAGATGAGTGGGTGAGTGCTATAGCTGCAGACTGAAAGCATCTGTGGGTAGTGCAGAGCACAATATAGTGCCTCTCTCATTTCTTATCTTTAAATTTTGTGTATGTTGCACAGCCCTTACCACAGCTTGGTCTGTATACAGGATTCCTTATATATAAATAGTGCATAGATACTTCAATATAAGGTAGCTTGTGTTGTAAACTAGCCATGTCAACTTCAAGTAGGTATGAAGATTGGGGGAGCATTAGCACAAAGGAAATGCTCAGGCTAGTCTGCACTGAGATTTGGTTATAGCAATCCAGTAATCTTCAGGGATGGCAATAGTATCAAGGTAGGAAGCTGGCTTGTATGGCTATACCAATATTAATGTGGAAGGTGAAGGGACTCAGAGATAAAGAGTGTAATGAGCAATACAAGTCCCAACTAATAGCTTAGAGGCAATACCACTAGAGGCTAAGGAGGTTCTAGAGGAAGAAGGACAATCAGAATCGAGCTGGAGAAACCCAGTCAACCATAGTGCCCTATATATATTATCAGGCCATGCACATGGACCAAGCTTAGGGCTGGCCAGGGCAGAGGGCACTACTAAATAAGGTAACTAGATAAGAGAGTCCAGAGTGGTGCCACAAGATAACAGACATATGGTAGACATGCTATGGTGGTGGAAGGAATAGAAGGAAGGCATAGCCTTACCTGGCCCTAAGATCTGGGTCAAGATCTGAGATCTGAGATAAGAGATAGAATTGGGAGATCTATTAAGATACAACCTGATATAGAATAGGTAAGTGTCTATAAAAGTATTAATAGGTACAAATAAAGGATCAGGGTGCTAAGATAAAGAGATAAGATGGTAGCATGGTACCTGATAAAGTAAAGAGGTCAGTCCATATCTAATAAGATGGTAAGGGTGCTTCAGTTAGATTTAGCCAGTAGCATTCACAACACTACCCCCATATTAAGGGTTGGCATCCTGATAACCTATATAAATAAATCAAAAGGGTGAACATGAAAAGAGTGACAAGAAATCAAAAAGAAGAAATGAAAACTAAAACAAAGATAAACAGCTAAGCTCTTCTAGTGTTATAGCTTCATAAGATAGACTGGAAGGATATTAAAAGAAAATAAAGCTCTTATAACATGGATTTGAGGAAGTGATAAGGTCAGATTTAAGAAAAAGTGAAAATTGGACTTAAAGAGAGTAGCTGAAAAAATAAGAAAGTGACTGAAAAAGCAGCTTGCAACTCTTCTATAAAGATCAAGCACTTACTTCATTATCAAGCTTCTCAGAGCTACTTGCAAGGCAGATATAATCTCTATTACTCCTGTATTAATGACTAGCATCTCAATGGTCATTCAAGACAATCAAATTAAAAGAAAATATTTTGCTGAAATTATTACAGTGGTAGATAACCATTGCCTTGATGTCCAATCTTCAAGTAAAATGCATTAGTTTAATGTCAATTTCAGAGAAACCTGCTAGTTTATACTTGTCATGGAGTAAACCTTAAAAAAAAAATAGTTTTACTTTATCATGGAAGACCAACAGAAAACCTTTAGTTTAAAATCATTTCAGATTCTTGTACTTACTAGAGTCTGGAAACTTTTAGAGAGAGGTGTTAAAATGCTTTACCTCTTTCATAGTTATGGGTGTATTCATTAACTAAAAGAAGTTACCAGAGTCTAAGGCTCACATCTCATTGGTAACTTCTAAGAGCTGTTCAAGCAGATTACCCAACAAAGGGAAGTAGCACATATCTTCTTCTGTATGCTGAATCATATAGTTCAGTTAGTTCTTGGATTCATGAAGTGTTACAAGGCATTGATGTTTCATCTCTTTAAGCTCTACATGCTTGATTGTTTCTGGTGATGGTGATTACAAGAGAGAAGTCACCAGAGAGGGGGAAAGCAGGGAGGAAGAATGGGGTGTTAGTGCCTCATCTTCAGAGGCATCAGAATATTTGAATGCAGTCTTATAAGCATCTAAGATATCTAACACATCTTCTTTATCTTCAGAGGGAAACTTCAAAGGTAGATCTTGTTTGGGTGAAGCTGAACTCTTTGTGGCAGAAGCTGACTTATGATGTTGAATTCTCAAATGATGATGTTTTTGCCTTTTGGCAACCTTGGTCTTTGTCAGGGTAACTGATGCAGTAGTTTTTGTTTCTTTAGTCATTATAGACTAAATCTTAGGAGTGGAGGAGAGAGAGGAGGTGACCTGTGCCTCGAGGGTCTTGATGTGCTTGTCTTGGCACATGAGACAGTCCCAGAGAAGGTGCTCTCTGGTAGAGGATAAAATAGATAGAAGAGAGGAAGGTGCTATGCTTGCTGCAGTGGGAGAAGAAGAAACCTTTGGTTGTGATGGAGCCACTGAGGAAATCTTGGGTGCCTTTGTCTTTAGCACAAAGTGGACCCTTTCCATAAGGCAGTCTTTGCCAATATACCCAAAGGCATAGCAGTAGTAACATGTTATTGGATATAGACATAACCTAGAATAATGTCCTAACTTCCCACAGTTGAAACATGCTGGGCATGCTTTGGACTCATGCATCTTTGAGGTACAAACCTTACAGGATCTGTGCACACAGATCTTAAAGACATCGTCATGTTTGGCAAATCAAACAGAGCAGATGGTGGTGGTTGGAGGAGTAGATGGTGGAGGACTCAGAGTCACGGAAGGAGGAAGGCCAGTGGAGGCCATAAATGAATAAAAAAGAGAAGTGAGATGGACTTGGATCGGTGAAGGTGTCATCTCAGGAGCTAAGGCTTAACTGAGGAAAAGCTATAAAAAGAAAAGCACTTGAAGTGCTAGTGGTTCCAAAAATTGTCAATCCATGAAGGGTGAACATGACAATGGAAGTTGTGGTTTGGGCAGTATTACAGCATGAAGCTTAGCCCAATTTCCACAACCAAGATGGTTCTTCCTAAGTCAATCAGATACTCTCAATGTGACAGCCTAGTAAAGGGTAAAATATGCTTAAGGTCTTGAGCTCTGACCAATCATTATGGTAGAGTTTTCTTAACTGCCAGTTAATTCCTAAATAGCAATACTCTTCTTCAGCAATATAAACTTGTTAAATCTTGTTAAAGCAGTGAAACAAAGTAGGTTTTGTGCTTTGAGAAAAGGCTGGTACTGTCAAGCCAAACAGCAACTGGTAGAAGCCCAAAAGGTAGCTCAATTCTTGTGTTACAAACTAGCAATGCACTAAACCTAACTTTTAGTAGGTATAAAGATCAGGAGAGCATTACCACAAAGAGAATGCTTGAGCTAGTCCACACCAGGGTTTGGTTATAGCAACCCAGCAATCTTCAGGTATCAGTGGTAAGGTCAAGATAAGAAGCCAGCTTATATAGCTATACCAAGAATATGGAATGATGTCAAAGAGACTCAATGATAAAGAATGTGAGTGAACAATAAGGCCTAACTGAATAGCTTGCTAAAGAGATGAGTGTCCATAGGTCACTAGATATATAAACAAAGAAACAGGTGTTTGTAGTGGTCATATCTTTTGTTTATGCTGACTAAACAGGAGGACTTTCACCTAACCAATCATCAATGGTACTCAGGTAGATGGCAGGGATCTGTAACAATATGCCTGGGGCAGGACTAGTAGAGACCTGGCTCATATAGTCATACTAGTGACTATTAGCATCAAGACCAATGTACTTCATAATAAAGAAGAGACTTAACTTGAAAATTTGGGGTAGTATGATGAGGAAGCATCAGCAGCTTATAGGGAAGGACAAGTGTAGTTTAACCACTTTACTAGCAGTGGGTGCAATTTCTATAGTTAACTCCTTGTAGAAGAAGAACAACTAGAATTAAGCTGGGAAAACCCAGTTGATCACAGTGCCCTATATATATTGTCAGGCCATGTGCATGGACCAAGCTTAGGGCCAGCCAGTGTAGAGGGCACTACTAAATAAGGTAATACTAGATAAGAGTCCAGAGTAGCATCACAAGATAACAGACATATGGTAGACATGCTGTGGTAGTAGGAGGAATGGAAGGAAGGCATAGCCTTATTTGGCCCTAAGATCTGAATTGAGATCTGAGATCTGAGATAAGAGATAGGATTGGGAAATCTATCAAGATACAACTTAAGATAGAATATGTGAGCATCTATAAAAGTGTCAATAGGTACAAACAAAGATCAGAGTGCTAAGATGAAGAGATAAGATCGTAGCATAGCACCTGATAAGGAAAAGAGGTCAGTCCATATCTAATAAAGATTGCCTTTAGTGCTAAGGGTGCTTTAGTTAGGTTTAGACAGTAGTGTTTACAACAAGTTCTACTAAAACGATGTCCAGTCCATTGAAACCATTCATGCTAAGAGTGGAGAAGCTAGATTAGGTCAGTGATATGTTGATAGAAGAGGAAGCTGGCAGTGCCAATACTTCATTCAGTAAGGTGCTTCACTATACCTTTGCTATACAGAAACAAGAGCTTGATAATTAGTGTGAGAAGCTTAGCATCAAGAAGGCTTAGAATAAGGCTCAGTTCAAGTATGAAGAGCAAATCAAGCTGCTTGAAATCCAGCTGAACAAGAAGTAATCAAACAAAGTCACACAAGATATTGAGCTGGTGCAGGCACAAATAACATATCAGCAACAGATAGCATCTATATATGATGACACTTGCCTTTAACTCTGGTATCACTGCCTTCATGACTCACAGTTTGAACTCTATGGCTCTATTTAGTCTTGGTGCACCCTTTAGTGGTCTTTTCTTGAATTTCTTTGGTTCTGCTGATAGCTTTCTGCTTTATGGTCTTTTATTTGTTGCCAGCTCCACTTCTGTTCCTAGTCCCTCATCCTCTTCAACATCTGGTGATGATCCCTTCATTACAATGTCTACCTTTACTCCTAGACACTCTGGTGCAGCAAACTAGCTACTGCACCCCCTTAAATTTATTATTATTTTGGTCAGCTTTTCTTTTAAAATTTTGTTTTTTTTTGTCTTAATTGTAATAACAGTAGTGTCAGATATATCTTGTTCTTCTGTTTCCAATATGTTTATGTACTGCTACCATGCTCTGAGTTCTAACCTCCATTAATAATATACTTATCTCTCCCTAATTCTGTAAAAAGGTCCTACATTGATTTCACTTGAAAGTGCTGACTTGGTGTGCCAGTGGAAACAGTAACACTACATTTGAAATTGCCTGATTAGCTGTGTCATTTGTTTCTTGGTGTGCCCATGGGACTGATGAGTCTTTTCCTAGCCTCTCTTCAGAATAAATTATCATATTGTGTAGAATTATGCAAGACTAGACCCAACAGACTGCATAGTTCAAGTCATTCTAAGAGTGAGGCAAAGCTTATGATGGGACTGGAACCACTCCTTAAGGGCTGCAAATATATGTTTAACACAAACATAAACCTTGAAATGAGTGTTTCATATTTTTTTTAAAAAAGGTGTGACTGATGATATATACCCTTGACAGATGTTGATTAAACAACTTTTGTGGTTGTATCAAAGGGGCACTTCTTTATTTAAAGGGTACAACACACCAGGGCTTCATCATGTATGCACTATCAGCCCAGATCCAATGGCCTTCCAGGATTGAATTTAGATCTTGTATCATTTATGTACTTTGAAAAGCATATGCATTGTGAATGCTACCTGGATGACCTAACCCATATTCAACTATAAAAAGATTATGTGTCATCACAATAATCTTGTTCAATGACCACAATTATCTTAGTACATTATTGATTACTCACTTGGCAATTTAACAAATACCTCCCTTTCTGGTCAATGAATGTGTTACCATATAGTGATGGCTTCTCAAACAGGTTAAACATTGACCCATCTGCTGCAAAGATACCACACTCCATGCGCTACAAGTCTTTGACTCCATGAATGCATGAGATAGCTCAGCACCTACCAAGTCTGCTAAAGCAATAGCAATAAAGTCATTATATTAGGTAATGATGGCCACCATAATATGGTTTTGCACTTGACTACTGAACTGACACTGACACCTGCCCATTGGGCAACATCTTCTGTAGTTACAGCATTTCCATAGTTGCCTACTCAATTCAAGAAAATTACAAGTTAGATTGTGATTGACAGCCGGAGGTGAGTTGAATTGGAGTGGAACACCTTGTGCTTATCTGATCAAGAATACAGTCAAAAACATCAGGATTGACACATAGTTTTTTTTTTTTCCAAAACAAGTGAGGGAGAACTTGGACAAAATGATCAAGGAGATGAAGTTGTGATATATGCATCTGAGGCATGGCCACATATTTGATAATGCATGATGCTTTAACCTCATCCAAGAGTGCTCTAATTACTGCTAGTAGATCTTTAAACTGGATTTCCTGAGCATTCTTCAGGTTAACTGAGTTCTCTGTCATGGTGTCTGATTCAATATCAGACAGGAATGGAGAGGGTGGGGTGGAAGGGATGGGAGGTAGGATAAAGATGGGCTTATCCTTGTCCTTGTCCTTATCAGAACTATAGTCATCTGATTCCTCTATGTGCTATTACAAGTTTTGGACTCTTCAAGTTGCTGACAAAAAAATATTGTACTCTAGCATGTCAAGATTGGCTAGTAACTGCTGTCTTGTAGAGATTCAGGTATGGTAGCAGATGAAAGAGGTGAAAAAAATACTCTTATCTGAGTCATCTGTTATATTATATCAATTGTGTTATTTTTATTCCACTTAAACAAATGTGTGCATTAGACTTAGTATCTTGAGAATAAGTAGCATTATATAAGCAAGGAGGCAGTCCAGTCTGATTTAAAGCATAATTGAAGTACAAATTTAGTGGCCATTTTTATACTACTCTAGAGACCATAATAGTCCAATAATAGGCCAATAATAGGCTCATAACATAAATAGCCAGATGAATATCACTATTATATAGTAATATCTTTTATATCAGCTTTGATCAGTTTCAACACTCTCCTCCAAGCTCAATGGAGTCTGAGCCCATGACAATGAGCCTGGTCTTTTTAGCATGGTAAGGATTTATAGTAGTAAGAATGTTGGCAGTTATTTCATCACTTTTGCAATACATGACCTTACCAATGCTCTGCTGGCTATAAAGAAGTTTCATTGAAAAAATCCAGCTGTGTCTATAAAAGTCAATGGCATTGCTTTTGATGAGTTTGCCTCTTTGTTCTATCATTCTGATTGAATCTGAAATCTTATAGGTTAATGTTGTAATCACTTCATAACCCCCATATTCAAAATTTTTACATTCATACAAGTATTCTGGTAATACACACAGGCTTATGTAATATAACATCACAAGGCTAGACCCATTATGTGACCTGACATCATCTCTTACAGTAGTCTAGACTGCCTCATGTATTTAATATAGTAGAATATATATAAAGCAGCCAAGAGTCAAGCTGAGCTCCAGCTTCAACTTCTTGTATCTTTGACCATAGTCCTTAGCCCCCTTCTATCCTTTTCTTATGTGTGTTGTCGAGGCTGAGAGTCATGTCCAAGTGTTATCACTTTGGTTATTTCAATGATCCTCTATGGTGATAATTGTTCAGCAATTGCCATTGCCACCAATGCTCAATTCCATAAGTGGTTGAAATTTTGACCTATATGATCTCTACATGAGAAAGAAAATTAAAATGGGCTAGATATCATTGGAATACATCTGTAAAGAATAAAAAACCTAGTAGCACTACATAGACTATATAGTATTACAAAGGATTATGACACTTGGAATTTACTATGTAGTATAAAGATAAAATCTGGTAGTACTACATAGCACTATAGAGTAATTAGACACTTAGAGCTTGCTATGTAGCATTACAAAGGGGTAAATATACTATATAGACATTTCTTGAGATGTTATTACTGTACTATATACATAGCATTAAAAAAATAAAGATACCATATAGTCAATGATGTAACATGCTTATTCTATGAAGTCAACTAGGTTACTACACTCTGCCATCCCATTTCATTCTCTATTCCTGTTCCTGTTCTCATTTCCATTTCCATTCTTATTTAACCTGGTGGTGTCATTGTCATATTATAGCACCCTATTACATTAGTTGACATGTCCCTGTGCCACATCTGAAGTAACCAAAGTGAAACACTTAGATATGACCCTCAGCCTTGACTACATATAAAATGAAACTAAGAGTGGGAGCTAGAGACTTTGGTCAAAGACACAAAAGATCAAAGCTGGGGCTCAGCTTAACTCTTGGCCACTTTATATATGTTCTACTTCATTGAATATGTACATGAGGTCTTATTAAGCCACATGTGTCTAATATGAGGTAGTCTAGACTATGATGTCATAGATAAGTAGATAAGGAATGATGTCATATCATGTGATGGGTCTAGCCTTATGATGTCATATTACATAAGCAGATGTGTATTACCAGAATACTCATAGAAAGGAGAAGAGTTTGAATATAGTATTTTTAGGGTGTTTATAACATTATCTCATATTTAGATTGAAGATTCCAGATTCAATCAGAGTTGTAGAATAGGGATGCAATTCTTCTATGGTCACACCATTGACTTTTCAAGGTGTAGCTGGGTTTTTCCAATAAAACTCCTTAATAGCCAGAGAAGCATTTGTTAGGTTAGATATGCATAGTTCCTTGTCACTATCTGGATATGTGAGTAGGGGTGCAGTTGTGAATTTTTCTTTTAGAGTTAAATATGCATTTTCTTGGTCAGAACCCCAGGTCCAAGATATATATGTCTTTTTTGGTCAACTCTATTAAATCTACCCCATCTTTATATATAACCATACCCAGATAGTCAATAGAGGATTTAAAAAAGAAATATTTTGAAGGTTTGTAGTAAAGATCATTGTCCTACAAGATCTGCAACACTTCACAAACTTCCTTAGCATGCTGAGCATGAGACAAGCCAGTTGTGAAAACAATTAGATCATCCAAATAAGTGCCACTGTTATTATAGCACTCATAAAACAAATCATTTATTATGGCCTGAAACATAGCAGGTGCATTTTTGTAGCCAAAATACATAACAAGGGGCTCAAAGGATCCAAAAGAAGTGATAAAGGCTCTTTTCCATTCATCACCTTTCTTCATATAAATATTTGTATATCTCCATCAAAGATCCAGCATGGTAAACATATCAGCACCATGGAGCCTATCAACCAGTTGATCTATATGAGGGAAAGGATACATGTTGGTGAAGGTACCCTTATTTAGAAATCTAAAGTCCATGACAAGATGCTTTTTTCCATCTTTTTTAGATATAAAGAAGACTAGCACTGTTTGAGGCAATTTAGAAGAATGGATGTACCCTTTTTCCAGCTCTGCATCGAGAAAGATATGGATTTCAGACAACTCCATCTGTGATATTGGGATTACTTTGCATTTTGTCAGGTTGCAAATCTATCACATGATTCTAAGTTTTGTGGAGCAGCATCTGGGTAGACTCTTGTTCTGAAAATACATCCAAATAATCATGGAGCTCAACTGGGAGCTCTTGTTTGAGATTTCCTTATTCCTTTAAGGACAAAGCATGCAAAGATATATTAGATGCTCATTGGTTACAAACATCACTACACCTATCAAAAGCTAGCGAATGTTTTTTCCAATCTATGGATAGGTTGTGCTGTGCTAAAAACTCATAACCTAAAAAGACCACATTTGTGGTTAGATTAGAAACATAAAGCAACAGCAGAAACAAATATGCTATTCTGTTTCCATTAACCATGTGTGCCATGATTTCACAATAATGGCTAATCCATCAGCATTATGGACCTTTATAGGTCTGTCAAGCTTTGTGCAGGTGATGGCATTTGCCATAACAAATCCTTGGTTAATAAAACAATGGGTGACACTGCTATTGACTAATGCAGATATCTAAACCAAGGATTGGTCTTGCCTTTGTAGTTTTAACTCCACTTCTAGAGCATTTGTGTGGAGATGACATGTCTTATATAGCATCATTCGAATGTACTGAGGGATAATTTATTTTTTCTTTTATTTCAGTGAAATTAACTACCCAATGTTTTTCTTCTGGAGCTGAGCTCAATTAAGACTTCACAGCAGAATAGTCATCTAGTAGGCTACTACATTGAGACAATATTTCATGTGCTGGGAAATATTTAGGCTAATATGTTTCATCTTCAGCCATCTTTGTGAGTTCACACATATTGAACACAGGATAATCATATGAGGAATACAATGATAAATTATTAATGACTGTTTCTAACTCTTCCCAGTCATCTTCTTCAACTACATCATGATACAAATCAAGAAACTCCAATACAGATATATAGTCTAAAACACTATTTTTAGATTTATCTAAATTTTCATAAGAAGAAACAGAAACAGATGTACTAAAGGAAATATTGTCTGAGACTGCTGACACCCTCATTTCAGAGATCAGCATCAAAAACCTGCCTTGGCCTTGTTCTTGACTATAATCTTATTATGCCAATAGGCCTCAACTTCTTCTGTCATCCAAGCTTGATGGTGCAAAAATGGTTATGCAGCTGCTTGGGGCTGCATAGGGGAGAATGCACTTTAAGGGGAGTAAGGTCTACATTAGACCTTGGGGCTGTGCTAATGACTGTGTATGATCCTCATATAAAGTACGATTACAGAGGCAACAAGAAGGGTTTGTAGGACACATTGCCTAGATGTGACCCTGTTATTAACATCTGAAACATGTGCAAGTTATAGAATATACTAAGTCAATGTGGTAGTTGAGACTATCTATTAGCATATCATAAAAAGAAGCTTAGATGGTGCTTTCACCTCAGTTGACATGATAGTCAAGACTGAGATATAGAGATGTGTCTAAGCAAAGCTTATCTACAAAATTATGTAATATGGATCTAACTAAGATGTGTCCATTTGTAACTACAACACTCCTCCTCAAATAAAAGGGTAAAGTCCAAGTTTTCAAGTGAAATGCTTTGCTTTAACACTAGGCAAGGCTTTTATAAGCATATTTGCAACCATATTAACAGAAGGGCAATAAAGAAAATGAATGGAATCATGTTCAACAGAAAAATGAATAAAATGATAGTGTAGGTCAATATGCTTTATATATACATGGTAACTCCTGTCTTCTGTGAGTGTGATTGCAGACTGATTGTCCCTGTACAAACCATGGGCAGAGTAAGTGGTCTGAAGATCTCCTTGATCAGACGATGGAGCTAAATTGCCTCCTTTGCAGCGTGAGTAGCTGATACATATTCTAATTTAGTGGTTGACAAGCTAACTTCTGTTTCTTCAAACCCCACAAAACTGTCCCCTCATCAATGAGAAACAAAAATCCAGTAATGGCCTAGTAATACTCCTATATGGCCCCATCAGCATCAATATAGCCAATAAGTCTGCTCGACTGGTTCCCAAAGGTGAGTGTGAGTCCCTGTGTCCCAACAAGATAGCAAAAAATCTACTGGACAGCTTTCCAGTGCATCTAACCAGGGTTGGCATTGAATTGCAAAATCCATAACATGGTAAAAGTGACATCTGGTCTAGTGCCAATGGACAAGTGGATAAGAGAACTAACAGCTTGGTGATATGGTAGTTCTTCATTTTTGCGATCTGCTCAGTGGACTTAGATGACTGATTCTCTGACAGCATAATGTTCAGATCAATAAAGACAGCAACTGGCTTCAGGTCAGCAAAATTAAACTTTGTAAGAATCACCTTGATATAAGGCTTTTGTGACAGAGAAATGGTATGTGCTGACTGATCCTGAGTGACTTTCATCCTCAACAACCAGCTGATAGGTCCTAGATTAGTAATTTGAAAATACAAGCCAATCTTATATTTAAATGCCTGAGTAAGCTGAAAAGAGCTTCCCATTACCATGCAATCATTGACATGTGATGCAAGAATCAAGATCTGCCTTCAATGACTGTCATAAAGATGCCTCAATTTGCCTTGATCTGATGGAACCCCAGGCTGAATAATGTTTTGCACAGATGCTAGTACTACTTCAAGGCACCCTGTTTCAACCTATAAAGAGTGACACACAAATGAGCAACAAGATCTTGACTGTGCTTAGTAAAACCAGGTGGCAGCTCCATAAAAATTACCTCATTATCATCAAGTGTGCCATTCAAGAAAGCACTGTGGAAATTGAAGACATTGACATCCCAATCCTGGTGTGTAGTGATAGCAAGTATTAAATGAAGAGATGCAAGATAAGCAACTGATGTGTAAGTCTTATCGTAGTTCATGCCATACTGCTGCATGAACCCACAGGCAGCTAGTTGTGCCTTATATTTATTGATCTTGCCAGTAGCAGTTTGCTTGATCTTAAAGACCCACTTGCAGCTAACCACATTGGTCCCCTTCTCCAGCTGGGTGACAACATCCCAGGTATATGCTTCATCCAGACTTGCTAGCTCTTTGTTGATTGCCTCCTCCCACTTTGGCAAGTCTGGGTAGATCTGTGCCTCCTCAACTGTAGCCAGCTCCAACCCCTTGACCTTAGCCCCAATAAGTGCAAACACATCTTCAGTGTCCTCAAGACATGCTTACCATGCCAAATTGGCCTGCATTCCAGAATCCTTTGGAACAGAGTCAATAGGCTGAATGCCCCCTGGATATTATGAGCACCCATGCCATCCTGTAGCATCTTAAGATTAAAGATTCTGTGCATAGCTGAGATGTTCTATGAAGAGACAGCACTCCTGGTGGGAGTAGGCATCATTCTCAATGATGCATTTGACACCATAGCAGGTAGTGTGGATGTGGGAGGTTCAGGTTGGCACTTAGGCTAGGGCTCTAAACCAAGACATACAGTGGTGACTGGTGCACAACCCCATTTGAACATGGTCATCTAGCTTTGAACTGCTCATATCAAGCACCTAGCAAGTAGTGCCCCACATAGATAAGCCACCCAAGTCTAGCTTCTTCCCATATAGCATTTCATAAGGGGTTTTCCCATCAAGTGCATGTGTGTATGACCTGTTCTTCACCCAGACAACATGTAGGAGTGCTTTACCCCACAAAGTCTTAGGTAAACCACTAGCATGAAGGATGTTGCAGATGCACTCAACCAAAGTACAATTCAAATGCTCTGTGACATCATTGTGCTCCAAAATATCATGTATGATGAGTTTCTGCTCAGTATCCTAACTGCACAAATGACTAGAGAACTCAGTTAACAGGTATTCACCACTGCAATCAGAGCACAGATGCTAGACTATAACACCATGTTGGGTCTTCAACCATAACTCAAAGTTCTGGTAAGCTGAAAAGGTGTTAGACTTTGCATGCATTAAACTGACATGAGTGTAGCTAGCATGTGTGGTCATCCATAAAGGAGCTGTAGAAAGAATGCTTCTCAGGTGTTGGAACAGAAGATGGGCCCCAAATGTTGGTGTAGACTTCATTGCCAACATGCCCACAGTGGCTTGGCTTACAAACAGTTCTGATAGACTTATGGATCACTTTCCCATACTTGCATGACTTGCACTGCCCCATAGTGCTCCACTCTGATAAACACCAGTGACTATTCCCTTCAAGACCATATCACAGATAGTTGCTGCTCCAATATGTGACAACTGAGCATGCAGATCCTCCAGAGTAACCACTTCATCCTTTGTAGAGGCTGCAGTTGTGGGGTAGCTGCACTGCACCTTATACATACAGACTGTTAAGCATGCTGACTTGACCCAACAGATGTCAGCTCAGATCAAAAATTTAACAAGTGTGGCTATTGAAGACAGCATGGCAACTGGCTTATGTGAGGCAACTAATTGACATGAGTGTGACCTTCATGCAAGGGGCATAAAGCACATTCTTCAAGAGTACACATGTCTTAGAGTTCTCATTAGGCAGATATATTAGTAAGTCTCCTTTTCCAACATTGTTGAAACTGCCATTGTTTGTGCCATGGATGGGCTTTGGTGGGATAGAAACAAAGTTAATAAAACAGTCCTGGGCAGGTGACAAGTGCTGCAAGGCATGACTATTATACAGTTCAGAAATGGTATCAATGGAGGCAAAAGCATTATCTGCAGAAGCAGGCACTGTGAGCCAGGCACAATCAGGCTTGGATTTTGAAATATCCAATGTGCTCGACATGGCATATGCTGATGTCTTGTCACCTTTGGGGTAGCTCTTTGCAGTCAGCTTCTTGCCACAAGACTTCCAGCCCTTGGAAGCCTGTCTAGCTTTTCTGCCACCTTCCTTCTAGCAATCTTGACCTATATGACCCTCATAACCACAGTTTTAACACTCTTCTGAAAACTTCCACTGCTGACCCTTGCCCTTTTTAGACATGTCTGCTCTAAAGGCTACATCTTCAGATGCACTTGAAACCTTCTCCTTTGACTTTCCAGCATCCTACAAAGTGAGGTGTTATGACAGGCATGGGTAGTGTTGGCCATAGACTTGATGTGCAACCTAAAGCTATAAGGCAAAGATGAGGGATGTAGGTCCCGAGCACAATACAAGGTGACTGATTGCTATTCCACCTAGGCAAGCATGCAATGACATCGAAGATGAAGGCAGAGTATCCTCAATACTGTGAGGCCAAGAGGTTCTTAGGAGAGCAAAGAGGAGTGAGAGAGTCAAAGATGTAATAGATTACTATCTTGAGTAGGCTCAAGCTAAAGATAATCTGCTTGTACTATGCCCTATTTATAAGTAGGAGATCTGTGCACAGACTAAGCAGTGCTGTAGTATAATAAGAGAGAAAACCAAAAGAGGAAACTGGAGATATGTATAGAGATCAGTGAAGTACTCATGGAGCACACTGTGCTCATCATCAGTGGGGTTGGAGGAGTGGAGCATATGGGCATGCAGAGGAATATCTACTGAGATAACAGGGGTTGAGGGGTCACCACTGTTTTTCAGATTAGATATCCAAGTATGCATGCAGGTGTCTGTGGGTTTCGGATATTGTGTTTACACACCAAATCAAAGTTTCCCCAAACCCTTAGAGTGGAGGGGCATGGTAGTGGGAGTTGTGTTACTTTTGATCAGCAACATAGGCATGGTATAGATCTGCAGATTGATCCAGGACCTCAGGAATGGTGATAGTTTGCTTTTCTCAATCAATGGTGAGATTAGCAAGGTGAAGCCAGGGGAGACCAAGGGTGACATTTTTCTTGCCACAGTTTATAAGATAGAAGAGGATCTTTTGAGTAACCCCTTCTCCAATGGAGATGTAGAGTTTGGTGGAGAATAGAATATCTCCATTGGAGTTTGCAGATTGGTCCACATTTCGAACATGGATTAGTTGGGCAAGTTGGGTGTGAGGGAGTCTGTGTTTTCGGGCAAAAGCCCTGTTAAGACAAGAGATCTCTGCTTCAGAGTCAATGAAAGCAGGGAAGTTGATGACTTTCATAGTGTGTGAGGGTACCATGAGCTGAATGGAGATACACATAGCTTTATTTGATGTGGATACTAGTACAGGTGCACAGGAGACAGAATGTTGGGGAGGTACTTGTGTCAATAAAGTACTTCCATTCAAAAATCCTTTACCTCCACAGCCTCTACATAGACTTCTTCATTATCTTCTTTGTCTATTAGATTAGGCATCTCTTCTTTTGGGCATGGGAGAAGGTCCTTGAAGATGGAGCATTTGTTAGAAAAATAACCCAGTTTTCAGCAGTGAAGGCAAAGTCCTTGTTTGAAGCAATGCTCACATTTTTCAGGGATGAGTTTTGAGATGTGAATGGCATCAACATCCATGGTGTTGGGATCTTTGTTGTGAGTGGTCTGAGTGGAGTGAGGGATGAAGGTGGGGGTTGAGGTGTACTTGTGCTGGCAAGCAACAAGTATAGCACATTTGTGCTAGTCATCAAGACAAGAGGCATTCTTGATCCAATTATCGATGGTTGAGGGGACGGTGTCCATAAGATATATCTTTTTAGAGAGTGAGGGGGGGATTTCCATGGAGAAGTAGTGGCAGATAGTAGCTGCCTTGGTTAGTCCAGCTAGGCTGACTTGATTGTGGAACTCAGAGATATACTGGCTGAGTGATGGTTGGAAGGTTCCATTGCATTATTTGTTGATGTGATAGGTGGCAAGCTAAGTCAGAGTGTTGGTGGTGGTGTTGGGGCTCTCAAAGTGAGCCTTGAACTTTTTGATGAACTCATCCCAGAACCCTAGGGTCATGTTGGTTCCTTGCATGCTTTCTTCTGTAAAGGTATCAGCCCAGGTGAAGGCACTCCCATCATTTATAAAAGATAGGGCAAACCCAATCTTCTTTTCGTCAGTGGAGTAGACATTGATATTTACAGCAAGGTACCTTTATACAGAATGGAGCCAGGGCATGACATCACATTGTTTGCCTGAGAAGGCCTTTGGTTGGGCAAGGCAAAGTTCAGTGGGTTTCAAGAACATGATGGGTGGAGATGGGAGATTAGAGCTAGGTGGTGATGAGGGTTTCATGGAGAGGCTTTCTGAGCTGGGGCTAGGGAGTGAAGTAGACCTCCAGGAGGAGGTAGTTGTGATAGGTAGTAGAGGTGGGTGGGGGTGCCACTTCAAAGGTGATGAAGGAGCCAAAATTGCTGTGAGCTACAGTGAAGTAGTCATGTTCGAAGAGCTTGAGCCTTTTGTTATGACAGGCATGGATAGCATTGGCCATAGACTCAATGTGCAATCTAAAGCTATGAGGCAAAGCTGAGGGGTGTAGGTTCTGAGCATAATGCAAGGTGACTGATTGCTACTCTGCCTAGGTGAGTATGTAATGACATTGAAGATGAAGGCAGAGTATCCTCGAGTGAAGACACTATGAGGCCAAGAGGTTCTTAGAAGAGTAAGAAGGAGTGAGAGGATCAAAGATACAATAGATTGCTATCTCAAATAGGCTCAAGCTAAAGATACTCTGCTTGTGCTACACCATATTTATAAGTAGGAGACCTGTGCACAAACCAAGCAGTGCTGTAGTATAATAAGAGAGGAAACCAAAAAAGAAAACTGGAGATAAGGGATAATGAGTTATATATAGCATGAAACAAGTCATAAAGCTGTGTATGATAGAAGTACATGGAATCTTGTGGAATGTTTAAGTCAAAGATAAGAGATAAGGGAAAATGCACAGCCATGGCATTAGCTAATTGAAGAGCTGTGCATGTTTTAAGTAATACAGTGTGAAGAAAAATAAAGACAAAGGGAAAAAGAGAGGCAGATCATAACATGAGGCAGTCATACTTCTCAAGCATGAGATCCATCAAGTAAAGAGATTTAAACACCCTGGTAGACTATCAGACTTAGTAGTCTAGACTCTGGGTTGTATCCCTCTGAGGCAGGTATAAGTCTGAGACTTTAGTTGAGACTTACTAGGACTGTTGAGTCACTCGTAGCTGACACTTGGTATGAAGGAAAACATGTTTTCTCCCTTTCTTGTTTCTTGTATTCTAGAGAGCATCTCTGACACTCTTTTATACTCTACAGGACATGTTTGTACATATGTAGGAATCAGATATAACTAGAATATCAAATATGAGTGAAATGACATCTGTTAATATAAGCCAACAGATTGTCAGTATATAATTCTAGTCTGTATAGTGTCTAGAAGAGTCTAGAATGATAGTGAATAGTGTTAGTGACTGTCAATATTGTATGACAGCTGTCTTATCTCTAACAACAGGTGTTTGACATTAGTCATCTGTCATTATGAAACATTTTATGTTACATTTCATGATTGACATATGATCAACACTTCTCTGATGTTATTTCCAATATGTCAGGGATCAATATGAATGTTAGGGTAACTGACTCCATTTTAGCCATGATGCTAGGTTGCAAATGCAATGTAGCCAACAAAGATGCAAGACTCAGATTGTATAAACAGAGAAGAGACACATATAGGATGTTGAAAGGGTCTTTATCAGAAACAGCATGCCTAATGGTCACCAGTTCTTCATGTAAGGAGATTATCCTATCTATATGCACTCTTGCATCACCCCATCCTTTAGTTTCAGCTCACCAAGCTGGTGCTGCAGTTCTGCACCAACAATGAGAGAATACTTCTCAAAAATTGTACTAAGTGTTGCAAGATATTCCTGGGCAATCTCCTTCTAGATAAGATGAATGTAGAGGGTATTTGAGATTGTATTTGTGATGATATAATGCACTTTAGCATCCTTCTCAGTCCAAGTTCCAGCAAATTTTTCAGCCACTAGATCTATGGGTTTAGCCATTGTACCATTGAGGTACTCCTTGAGTCCTCAACTGGCCATAACAATAAGCAGGCAGGTCTTCCAAGCGATTCCTTACCAGATGCATCTAGTTTAAGCAGCTTAACCTCATTTAATGTTATACTAGTCATTTCAGTGACTATATGCAATGAGTATGTATATGTGCAGGTGAGTTTCTCTAAGATTTCTCAATTAGAGCTCAGGGCTCATAATCTGTAGAATGTACTCCATCGATGTGATAGTTGAGACTATCTATTAGTATACCTGTAGAATGTACTACAAGGTATCAGTATAATGGAAAAAAGCTTGGATGGTGCTCTCACTTCAGTCAACATGGTAGTTGAGACTGAGATGTAGAGATGTGTCTGAGTGAAGCTTATCTACAATGTTATATAATACAGATCTAACTGAGATGTGTCTATTTGTAACTACAACACAAGTGTCTGGTGTTCTTGGGTTCTGTAATGTCTTTTAATTGATGTCTATGGATGTGCCAGCACTGGGTTGTGTTCTGGTGGGCATAAAATGAGGGGTGACTGGGGGGTGAGAAAGAGGGCAGGGGCTGATTGTGAGACCAGTTGTTGGATAAGTTAGGGTGATATTTTCATATTTTTTGTTTATGGCCATATAGACTATGATATACCCTTCTATGTTGTCTGCCATGAGCTCCTTTGTTCATGCTCCATGTGGATCTTATAACTTTTTAGTGTATGAATAGCCTCACCTGCTCCATATTTAGCATCCATGTAAAGACTGGTAAAGTCTCTAATGAATGTGTTGAAGTCACTTCCTTGTTTTAAACTTAGCAATTTTTATATGACTCATGCTGCAGCAAGTCTATGACAAAATATTTTTTGATAGCCATTTTGAGGTTAGCTACTGATGGCCATTTGTTAACTTCCTCAACTTCCATGAACATCTTGAGCATTTGTACTGCAAACTGTGCAGCATTGCCAATCATATGGTATAGGATAGCATACAGTGACCTCAAAAACCCTTTCCATACTAACCCCAATGGCAGTGCATGCATCGCACTGCCAATCACTGTGGAAATTTCGCTTAGCTTGGGTGGGGATATAAATAGAACATACTCTTGGCTACAAA
>JBBPUL010000094.1:0-40038 GCA_038094675.1 Spongispora temasekensis
CCTCCTTATCTCTTATCTATGACATCATTAGTCTGGACCGCCTCATGGTAGACACATGTAGCTTACTAATGCCTCATGTATTTAATAGTAGTAAACATATATAAGACAGGCCAAGAGTCGAGCTGAGTCCCAGCTTCGACCTCTTGTGTCTTTGTGACCTAAGTCGCAGTCCCCCACTCTCAGTTCTTCTTTTCTTTGGTTAGTTGAGGCCGACGGTCATGTCCTGTGTTAGGTCACTTCATTAGGTCGAAGCTGCCCCTTACGTCCACCTCTGTTCGTGCCAGTTACATAAGCGCCCCACTCGTCATCTTTACTCACTGTCGGAAAGCCGATCCACAGCATAAAGTGGTCATCATTCTATTGGGAATGTGTTTGCTATGTGACAGCTAGGAGACAACAACTCCTATATAAAACTGTTTGAGCTGCGCACGTCGGGTGCTACAACTGGTTCGCTTTGCCAAGGCTTTGACCTCATTCGAGAGGACATGCTTGGTCGCCAGTAAATAACAATCAATCCCTTTCGCACATAGTGGGTCAGTGCAGCTGTTTTGGGCAGTGCAATCCGACGGAATAGTAGACTCTTCCATAAGATCTACAGTCTCGGCGTACTAAAATGTCAGCCATAGCCAGGCAGTTCCCCGGTCCCCCCCCCCCTTGACTCTCCAGTCCTGAGCCAGCATACAAGACTCGTCCTTGTGAGATGAAATCCTCGTGGTGCCCTCTTCGTGGTAGTGGCAAGCGAGTTTTCCTTTTTTTAGTTTATGTGTACAATCGGTTACGAATTCCTCGCCATTTGAAAGGTCGCCCCAAAACCTGATTGGGATTGGACCAGCAACACTAGCTTCCAACTTGAAGCAGCCAACGTTCTGCCACAACTCCTCCAACTCTTTTTCGATGCCCATCACTCCACACCTCCTTCCTCAAATGTCTACACATCCACCGCCAATTTTTTAATCTATGAAAATGTCGAATGCCAACATCTCCCAGAAGATAGATGATTTGGCTGATCAATTGTTGGGCCTTCAGCTTGATGTCACCACCAAGGCCAAGAGAACAATAGGAGATCCTGGTCTATGGAACGGGAACAAGACAATGTTTCATCTTTGGTGGGCCAAGATGAAACTTTATCTCAAGGTCAAAAGTCTTGACAAGAGAGAAGAGACTTATGCAGTGGTGACCCACTTGGTAGGCGATGCCGCCCCCTTCACCATCAAAATGCTAGAAGAATTTGGGGATAAGGACGTAGATGATTGGCCAGCTGTGGCCGACATGGAAAAGGAATTGACCACGTACTTTGTAATAGGCACTCTTCGTCACGAGGCCTATAAAAAACTATTAAACATCAAACAAAGTGGCGACTTCACAATTTTTATGTGGGACTTTACGGCATTGTTTTTGGATGCCAAATGTAGTAACGAAGAAGCAGTGCACCTGCTAAAAAGAGCAGTGCAATACAAAATTCATATCAAACACAAGTTGCATGGCACAGCACTCGATGACGATGACTTTTCTGGATTGGTGGAGGCATATACCACCATCAATCAAAAGTTCGATAGGATTGCATTGGCCTGGCCTAGTATTGGCCCCGCTGCCCCTCGTGTCCCAAGCGCTCGACCTTTTGGCGCTCGCCTGCTCCCTCGTCCCCCTGTGCTGGGACAAAGATTTACTCCAACCGGTATCCAACCCGGACAAGGCGCTCCAATGGAGATAGATCGCCAGACCCTGCGCACGTCATCTGCCCCCGACAATCGAACTTGTTTTGGTTGTCAACGTAAAGGACATATTTGGGCAATGTGTCCTACAAATCCATCTCGTCGCCCCCGAAACCGTGCCTTGTACGAGGCAAGAGAGGCAGTCTCCTCTCTCCCTCCACAGCACCCAGGGTACCCCACTGCATCCTGGCCCCCACAACAGCAGCAAATCTCTGCTCCTCCTCCACCCCCACAAGCACTGCAATCAGCGGCTACAGCCCACCATCAGGCTTGGATGACGGAAGAAGCCGAGGCATACTGGTGAGATCGGCTCGCAGTAGAAGCATGTGCCAAGGCGGGTTTTTGAGGCTGACTTCAGATATGAGGGTGTCTGAGGTCTCGGAAAATCTCTCTGGAAGAACAAAAACAAATTAAGACGGAAGTTCCTGGTGAATTTCATGACTTTCTAGATGTGTTCTCGGAACAAGAGTCCACATGGATGCTGCTTCGCAAAACTTGGGACCATGCGATCGATTTGCATCCTGACTTTGTGCCAAAAAAGGGTCGCGTCATCCCTATGTCATATTAGACCTTCCAAATCGCCTCAAATGGCACCGGTGTTCTTCATACCCAAAAAAAGAGGTTGGTCATGGATTATTGCTACCTTAATGAAGGTACCATCACAAACGCATACCCATTGCCTCGCATTGATCAACTGGTTGATTGGCTTCATGGTGCTGACATGTTTACCATGCTGGATCTTCATTGGGGATATATTAATGTTTGCATGAAAGAGGGTGATGAATGGAAAGGTGCCTTCATCACTCCTTTTGGGTCTTTTGAACCCCTGGTCATGTACTTTGGTTATAAGAATGTGCCTGCTATGTTCCAGGCTATGATGGACAATTTGTTTCATGATCGCTACGATGACACTGGTGCTTATCTCGATGATCTCATTGTCTTTACTACTGGATTGTCTCGTGCTGAGCATGCCCAAAACGTTCGCAAAGTGCTGCAGGTTTTACGGGATAATGACCTTTATTGCAAGCCTTCCAAATGTTTCTTTTTCAAATCTACTGTGGACTATCTGGGTATGGTCGTATCTAAAGACGGGGTAGATATGCAACAAAACAAAACAAAAGCTATAGCGGAATGGCCCCAACTGCAATCTGTAAAACAAGTCCAATCAATTTTAGGACTTTGTAATTATTACCACCGATTTATCAAGAACTTCGCTCATACGGCAAAACCTTTAACAGAACTAACCAAAAAAGATGTTCCATGGTCCTGGGGACCAGCACAAGAAGAAGCTTATTTAACACTAAAAGAAAAGTTCACCAAAGCACCACTACTCGCATACCCAGACAGTACAAAAGAACTATGACTAGAAACTGACGCTTCAGATATTGCTACAGGAGCAGTGCTCTCAGTACAATGTGAGGATGGTCTCTGGAGACCCTGTTCTTTCATTTCGCACTCCTTTGACGCAGCAGAACAGAATTACCCTATTTACAATAAAGAAATGGCCGCTATCATTTGTGCACTCAAAGAATGGCGTCACTACCTTATTGGAAGTCCACGATTTGAGATCTGGACAGACCACAAAAACCTGGAATACTGGAAAAAGCCACAAACCCTATTGCCACACCAAGCTTGATGGCACGCTACATTACAAGAATTTAATTATGTCTTAATCTATAAACCTGGATCTACCAATGCCAGAGCAGACGCATTGTCAAGAAGACCGGATCATGGTGATGCAGTGCAGAACCTGAATGAAAATATCATGGTATTACCACCGCAAGTCATCATCAATGATGTACATCTAGAATCACCATTCCTGGAGAAATTACAGAAAATGTCCAAAAACCTAAAAATACCATTGTCGGTCACTTGTTGGTTCGACGAAAGCCAGTCTGTATTTATCAATGACTCCAATCGCGTCTTTGTACCTCCTGGCTTGAGGATAGAACTCCTTACTCTTTGTCATGATTCTCCGATTGCTGGACATGCAGGACAACAGTGCACGTTATCCACTATCTCTCAGTACTTCTTCTGGCCTGAGATGAAAAAAAGAAATTAATGAATACATTGATCATTGTCAAATATGTGTGCAATCTAAATCCTCTTCACATCCTCCGGCAGGAAAATTAGCACCTCTACCCATTCCTAAACATCCCTGGGAGGATATTTCCATTGACTTTATCTCTGGTTTCCCTGCAGTAAACAATTTAGATACCATCTGCATGGTAGTAGACCGTTTCTCCAAAGAAGTGGTGTTTACACCATGTTCTAAATCTATCAATTCCAAAGATCTGGCTATCTTATTCAGGGATCACATATGGTGTAAGCATGGACTTCCCAAAACAATAGTATCCGATCGTGGACCGCAGTTCTCCTCAGCATTCACAACTGAGTTGTGTAAATTGCTCAGAATCGAACAAAAACTCTCTACTGCATACCATCCGCAAACAGATGGACAAACAGAGCGAGTAAACCGCGATCTAGCGCAATATCTCCACTGTTACATGTCCAAGAATCAGGAATCTTGGCCAGAATACGTCAAAATGGCTGAGTTTGCCCATAATAACACTGTTACACGAGCTACTGGTAGCATCCCATTTGCTGTCACTAGAAACTACATGCCATGCATGGGCTTCGAAGTGAAACATGATACATCTATCGCAGGATGATTTCAGATGGAATTAGGAAAAGCACATACCGAAGTGGAAAACGCCCTTCGTGCGAATGCAGAAAAGATGAAAGTGCAGGCTGAAAAGAAGAGATCAGCTGCACTGGAATATCAAATTGGCGATTCGGTCTGGCTATCTACCGAACATCTACAACTACCTTATGCTTCCGCAAAGTTAACACAAAAATGGATTGGGCCTTTCAATGTTTTAAAAATGTCGCCTAACACCGTAATGTTAAAACTGCCAGCCAGAATAAAAATACATCCTATGGTCAATATTTCATGGGTCAAACCATTTAAAGATCAACTGCCAGGGCAGCCAATCGATAAGCCGGATGCAGTGCATATTTCCGAAGATGGTTCTGAGGAATTTGAAGTTGAAAGCATTTTGGATTCTTGTTCCACTCGATGTGGATTATCTTATCTAGTTAAATGGAAAGGATATGACGTTAGCGATGCCACTTGGCAACCGGCGACTGACCTTACCAATGCTCCACTAGCAATAAAGGAGTTTCATCGAAAAAACCCGGCTGTGCCTAGAAAAGTACAAGGAGTCACTCTCCAAGAATTCGCTTCCTTATTTTATGACTCCGGTTGATCTGGAATCTCAACCTAAAGACAGGGTAGTGTTGTAATCTTATTCAAACTTGCCTCCTTTTTCTCATCACAATGGTGTGGCACACTGCATTACATAATATGACGTCACTGGTCTAGACCGATCACATGATATGACATCATCAATGACGTCAGAGGTCTGGACCTCCTTATCTCTTATCTATGACATCATTAGTCTGGACCGCCTCATGGTAGACACATGTAGCTTACTAATGCCTCATGTATTTAATAGTAGTAAACATATATATATATAAGACAGGCCAAGAGTTGAGTTGAGTCACAGCTTCGACCTCTTGTGTCTTTGTGACCTAAGTCGTGGTCCCCCACTCTCAGTTCTTCTTTTCTTTGGTTAGTTGAGGCTGACGGTCGTGTCCTGTGTTAGGTCACTTCAAAACATATATCTTTGACTTTCTTTGGGACTGGCCAGGAGGTGATACCATCTAGTTTGACAGAGTCTATAGTGAGTTCACTGGGTTTGACAATTATTTCAAGGTATTTAACCTTGGAAGTGGCGAACTTGCACTTGTTGAGATGTAGATGGAGGTTGAGTTCCATCATTCAATGGAGGACATGGCAAGTACATTTTGTGTGGGATTCATTGTCTGGAGAGAAGATAAGGAGGTCATTCATATAGATGATAAGCCATCCTTCAGTGATTATATCATGAAATGAGTCATTTATAAATCATTGAAATGTTGAGGGGGAGTTATTCATGCTAAAGAACATGACCATTGGTTCAAAAAGGCCCTTGTGGGTGATGAAGGCACCTTTCCATTAGTGACCATCCTTAATGCATGCATTGTTGTATCCCCAGCAGACATTGAATTTGGTGAACACTTTAGCTCCTTTGAGCTTGTCAACAAGGTTGGAGATGAGGAGGAGGGAGTAGGAATCACAGATGGTATGCTTATTTAGGTACCAATAGTCTTGGCATGGGTGAAGTTTGCCATCCTTTTTTTTGATGAAGAAGAAGGGGGAGGCTTGTGGGGACTTGGAAGGACAAATCTATCTGGAGTGAAGGTTTTCTTCAAGAAAGGCCTTAGTCATTTTTTGGTTCTCAGAGGACAGGGGATAAAATTTCCCAATTTTCAGAACATAGGATTCATTGAGATTAATCTCATGATTATAGGGGCAAGATGGGGGAAGAGACTTGCAGTCCTTCTTTTCAAAGACTTGAGCAAAGTCAGAGTACTCTTGGGGTAGAGTGATGTTTTAAGTTTGTGTTCCCACCTTTTCCACAAGTTTAGTTGCTTTGGAATAGTGGGTGATGGTAGCTGAAGGTGGGATATAGGGTCCTTCTTGAGTAATGTGGTTGATTGAGTAATGGCTAAGGGTTTGATGTTGCATTGTTTCTTGGACTGGATTTCTAAGTATGAGTGCAAGTGTCTGTGGTTTTCGGGTGTGGTGTTAACACATCAAATCAAAGTTTTTCCAAAGCCTTGAAGTGGAGGGGCATGGTAGTAAGAGTTATGTCACTTTTGGTCAGCAACATAGGCTTGGTATAGGTCTATGGATTGATCCAGGACCTCAGGGATGGTTATAGTTTGCTTTTCCCAATTGATAGTGGGATTAGCAAGATGGAGCCAGGGGAGGCCAAGGATAATGTTTTTCTTGCCACAGTTCATGAGGTAGAAGAGGACTTTTGGGGTGACCCCTTCTCCAACAGAGACATAGAGTTCAGTAGAGAATAAAATATCTCCATTGGATTTTGTAGATTAATCCACATTTTGGATGTGAATTGGCTGAGCAAGGCAGGTGTGAGGGAGTTTTTGTTTCTGGGTGAAAGCCCAGTCAAGACAAGAGATCTCTGCTCCTAAGTCAATGAGAGTAGGGAAGTTGATAACTTTTATGGTGTGCGAGGGTACCATGAGCTGAATGGGGATATGCATAGCTCTGTTTGATGTAAATACTAGTACTGGCACATAGGAAATAAAATGTTGGGGAGGTACTTGCATCAACAGAGTCCTCCCTTTCAAAAATCCTTAACTTCCACAGCCTCTACATGAATGTCTTCATTATCATTGGCATCCATTGAGCCAGGCATGTCTTCTTTATTTTTTGTGACCTTTCAGTTAGCTTTGGGACATGAGAAAAGATCTTTGAAGATGGGGCACTTATTGGAAAAGTGACCCAGTTTTTGGCAGTGGAGGCAAAGTCCTTGTTTGAAGCACCACTTGCACTCTTTAGGAGTGAGTTTCAGGATGCAAATAGGATCCACATCCATGGCATTGGGGTCTCTGTTGTAAGTGGGCTATGTAGGGCAAGGGATGAAGGTGGGGGCCAAGGTGGACTTGTGCTGGTGAGCAACAAGTTTAGCATATTTGTGCTGGTCATCGAGACAAGAGGTGTTTTTGATCTAATTGTTGATATATAGTCAAAGGAACAGTGTCCATAAGGTACACTTTTTCGAAGAGTGAGGGGGGAATCCCTATAGAAAAGTAGTGGCAGATTGTGGCTGCCTTGGTAAGCACTGCAAGGCTGACCTGGTTGCAGAACTTGGAGACCAGCTTCTTTACTGATTATCACACATACTACACTCATGTCAGTTTGATGCATGTAAAGGCCAACACCTTTTCCACTCACCAGAACTTTGAGTCTTGGTTGAAGACTCAGCACAGTGCTATGATCTGACATTTGTGATCCAATCATGGTGGTAAATACCTATCATCTGAGTTCTCTGGTCATTTGTGCAGTCAGGGTACACCAGAGCACAATAGTTTCATAGAACATTTGAACTGCACTCTGGTTAAATGTGTTCATACTGTTCAGTTGTTTACCTAAGACTCTGTGGGGTGAAGCTCTCCTGCATGTCATCTGGTTAAAGAACAGGCCAGCCACATGGGCACTTGATGGGAAAACCTTCTACAAGATATTATATGGGACAAAGCTGGACTTGTCTGGGTTGCCCATCTGGGGTGCTACTTGCTGGGTGCTTGATAGAAGCAGTTTCAAACTTGATGACTGTGCTTGAGAGGGCTGCTGAATTGGATCAGTGCATCATATCTACTTGCCAGATTGGGGCACTATCATTGTTGAGCAGAATATTACATATAAGCAGGATGGCTCACCAATGGCATCTGTTCATCTCAAATCTGAGGCCCCTGGCCCTGAGCCCCCTAAGCTGGGCCCACCTGCCCCAATGACTCCTGGCCATCTGGGACCTGGTTTTGAAGTTAACCCACTGGGGGCACCATCTCTTTATAAGCCAACTTGGCTGTACACAGAGTATTTATATCATAAGATGCTGTGGAACAGCATAGGTACTCATAACAGTCAGGGGACTACTTTGTTTCCCAAGAGTGTTCAGCCCATCACTGATGTTCTGGAGGATCCTAGTGACTATGCTGCTCTTGCTTGGAAGGAATGTCTTGAAAATGCTGAGGATGTATTTGTGCTTATGGGAGCTGAGGTTAAGAAATTAGAACTGACCATAGTTGAGGAGGCACAGACTATTCTAGACTGGTTGAAGTGGGAGAAAGCAATCAACAAGAAACTTGCAAGTCTGTATGAAGCATATATCTGGGATGTTGTTACCTGACTAGTGAAGAGGACCAATGTAGTCAGCTGCAAGTAGGTCTTTAAGATCAAATGAACTACCACTGAAGAAATTGATAAGTATAAGGCATGGCTGGTTGCTCATGGGTTCATGCAGAAATATGGCATAGACTATAACAAAACTTACACATCTGTTTCTTGCCTTGCTCCTCTTCATTTGATCCTCACTATTGCTGCCTGCCAGGACTGGGACATCAATGTCTTCAATTTTCACAGCACTTTTCTGAATGGTAAACTTGATGAAGATGAGGTCATCTTTATGGAATTGCTGCCTGGTTTAGCTAAGTGTTATGATCGGCCCCTTTTTCTCTTTAGTCTTATTTCTCTTTCACCTTGTATTACTTAAGACATGCACTGCCCTTCAATTAGTCACTACTACAGCTATGAATTTTCTCTTATCTTCCAGTGCTGACTCAGACATTCTGCAATATTCCATGTAGTTCTATCATGCACAGCTTTCTGACTTGTTTCACACTGTGCATGACTCACTCCTCTTATCTCTAGTTACTCCTTTTGGATTTCTCTCTTATCAAGCTGTAGCACTGCTTGGTCTGTGTGCAGGACTCTTACGTATAAATAGGGCATAGCACAAGCAGTATATCCTTAGCTTGAGCCTACTCAAGATAGCAATCTATTGTATCTTTGACCCTCTCACTCCCCTTTGCTCTCCCCTCGAATCACTTGGCCTCACAGCATCTTCGCTCAAGGATACTCTGTCTTCATCTTCAATGTCACTACATACTCGCCTAGGCAGAGTAGTGACTAGTCTCTGTGCATTGTGCTCAGGACCTATGCCCCTTGTCTTCATCTTGCAGCTTTAGGTTGCACATTGAGTCTACAATTGACGCTACCCACACCTGTCATAAAAAAAGGCTCAAGCTCTTCGATCGTGACTACCCTTGTTGTAGATCACAGCCATTTCAGCCCCTCCATCACCTTTGAAGCAGCACCCCCACCCACCCCCACCACCCATTGCCACATCCTCTTCTTGGAGATCCACTATACCCTCTAGCCCCAGCTCCAAAAGCACTACATCCCCTTCACCCCTCAGCCCTCCTATGCCCTCAATGGCTTCTAAGCCCACCAAACTTCACCTTGCCCAGCCCAAAGCCTTCTCAGGCAAACAATGTGATGCCATTCCCTGGCTTCACTCAGTACAAAGGTACCTCACCATCAACATTGACGTCTACTCCACCGATGAAAAGAAAATTGGATTCACCCTATCTTTTATGAATGACAGAAGCACCCTCACCTGGGCTGACACTTTTACCAAAGAAAGCATGAGAGGTACCAACATGATGCCCCAATACTGCTGCCAACACCCAGATCTGGTTGGCCACCTCTCGTGTTGATGAGCGATGCGATGGAACCTTCCAACCATCCCTCAGTCAATACATCTCAGAATTCCGCAACCAGGTTAGCCTCACAGGGCTTAATGAGGCAGCCACCATCTGCCACTACTTCTCCACAAGCATTCCCCCCTCACTGTCAGAAAAGGTATATCTTATGAACACCGTTCCCTCCACTATATATGATTGGATTAAAAATGCCTCACGTCTTGATGACCAGCACAAGCACACCTCGACCCCTACCTTCATCTCCTGTCCTACTCAAGCCCCTCGCAACAAAGACCCTAATGCCATGGATGTCGATGCCATTTGCATTCTGAAACTCACCCCTGAAGAGCATGAGTGCTGCTTCAAACAAGAACTCTGCCTCCACTGCAGAAAATCAGGCCACTTTTCCAACAAGTGCCCCACCTTCAAAGACCTTCCCTCATGCCCCAAAGCTGACTGAAAGGTTGCTAAAGCAGAAGAAGAAATACTCAGCTTGATGGATGAAGATGATGATGAAGAAATCCATGTGGAAGCCATGGAGGTTAGGGATTTTTGAAAGGGAGGACTTCTTCAATGCAAGTACCTCCCCAATGTTTTGTTTCTTATGCACCTATACTAGTATCCACATCCAATAGAGCTATGCATATCCATTCAGCTCATGGTACCCTCACACACTATGAAAGTCATCGACTCCCCTGCTCTTGCTGACTCTGGAGCAGAGATTTCCTGCCTTGACTGGGCCTTTTTCCCCAAAAAAACAGACTTTCTCACACCTTCCTTGACCAACCAATCCACATTAAAAATGTAGATCAATCTGTGAACTCCAATGGAGATATCCTATTCTCCACCAAACTCTATGTCTCTGTCAGAAAAGAGGTTACCCAAAAGGTCCTCTTGTGGAAAGAAAAATATTATTTTTGTCCTCTCCTGGCTCCATCTCACCAATCCCACCATCATTTTGGGAAAGCAAACCATTACTGTCCCTGAGGTCCTAGATCAATCTATGGACCTATACCAGACCTATGTCACCAATCAAAAGTGACATGACTCCCACTACTGCATCCCACCCCTCTGGGATTTTGGGGAAATTCAATCTGGTGTGTCAATACAACACCTGAGACCCACAGACACCTGCATGCATACTTGGATATCTAATCCAAAAAACAGTGGCAACACCAGACCCTCAGCCATTACTCCATCAACTATATTATCTGAGGAGGACCCTATATCCTGCCTTTGGCCACCAAACTTGCAGAAAGAGCAGGAACTCAGACCCAAGATATCATCCTACTCCCAGAATACTCAAACTTTGCCAAAGTCTTTGAAGAAAAAGACTGCAAGTCCCTTTCCCCATCTCAACCCTATGACTATGAAATCAACCTTGATGAGTCTTTTGTCCCAAAGATCAGGAAGATCTATCCCTTGTCCTCTGAGGAACAAAAGGCAACCAAAGCCTTCCTGGATGAAAATCTCCACTCTGGGAAATTTCACTCCTCCAAGTCCCTGTAGGCCTCCTCTTTCTTTTTTTTCAAAAAGAAGGATGGCAAAATTCATCCATGCCAAGACTACTGGTACCTTAATGAGCATACAATCTATGACACTTACCCCCTACCCCTTGTTTCCAACCTTATCAACAAGCTCAAAGGAGCTAATATCTTCACCAAATTTGATGTCTGCTGGGGGTACAATAATGTATGCATCAAGGACAGCCACCAGTGGAAAGGCACCTTCATCACCCACAAGAGCCTCTTTGAACCCATGGTCATATTCTTTGGCATGAACAATTCCCCCTCGACCTTCCAGCACTTCATGAATGACTCATTTCAGGATATGATTGCTGAAGGATGGCTTGTCATCTATATGGACGACCTCCTCATCTTCTCTCCAGACAATGAATCGCATACAAAATGCACATCCCATGTCCTTCAATGGATGATGGAATTAGATCTCCATCTATGCCTCAACAAGTGTAACTTCACCACACCTGAGGTGGAATACCTCGGTGTGATCATCAAACCTGGCAAACTCTCCATGGACCCCATTAAGCTTGATTGAATTTCCTTCTGGCCCATCCCTAGGAAAGTCAAGGATGTGCATTTCTTCTTAGGATTCACAAACTTCTACCAGTGTTTCATTCCCTCTTACTCCGATGTCGCTCATCCTCTCATTGACCTTACAAAAAAAGCAACCACATGGTCTTGGACACCCCAGTGTCAGACCTCCTTTGATGAGCTTAAAAAGCTCTTTCTCTCATGACCCATTCTTTGTCTCCTGGACCTCTCTAGACCTTTTGCAATAGCCACTGATGCATCGTGTGATGCCACTGATGCTATCCTCCTACAAACTAACTCAAACAGAGACTGGCACCCCTGTTTATACCTCTTACAATCATTCTTCCCAGCAGAATAAATCTATGACATCTTTGACCAAGAACTCCTGGCCATCATCCATGCCCTCACATCTTGGTGTCACTACCTCCATGGTTTCTGATTCCCTGTCCAGGTCTTTACTGACCATAAGAACCTGACATATTTCTGTCAGCCCCCAAACCTCAACTGCTGACAAGTGTGCTGGCTCCTCAATCTCGCAGATTTCGACCTCAAGATGACCCATGTCTTTAGATCCCTACTCTCTGGTCCCAATGCCCTCTCCTGTCACCCTGACCGACTCTCATCTGAGTCAGATAATGAAGCCATCACCCTCCTCCTAAAAACCCTCTTCATTTATGTAGTAGACTCCATCTTGGCCACAGCTATTTAGAAACACTCCGTACATGATGACCTTGTCTCCCACCTCCATGCTGATCTTGAGGGACTGATCACCACCCCTAACCTCTGAAACTGTCTCTCAGACTGGCAATTCAAAGAAAACCTCCTCTGTTACCATAACTATGTTTATGTCTCTGAGCCCGACCACCTCACTATTATTGCACATACTCATGACCACCCTTCTACCGGCCACCCTGGGTACTTAAAAATATGCCAACTTATTGCCCACAATTTCTAGTGGCCTGGACTGGCTGCCCAAGTCCATCACTACATCAAAAGCTACATGCTCTGCCAGCAGAACAAAGCCAATACTCACCTCATGGTCCCTCCACTCTCCCTAATCAAATCCCTTGTCTCTCAGTCTCCTGTGACCTTATCACTGATCTCCCTTTGTCCAACAGTTTTGACAGCCTATTAGTCATGATCGACCATGGGCTTACTAAGTGGGTAATTCTCTGCCCTACAAAGAAACACATCACCACTAATGGTAGTAACCCTCTTTTTCCACAAAATATACCATCGTTGGGGCCTCTATGACAGAATCATCTCTGACCAAGGTCCACAATTCACATCAACCTTCACTTGTGAGCTTAGAAAGCTCCTGAAATACGACCTCTTCCTGTCTATCACCTACCACCTCCAATCTGATGGTGAGACCAAATATGTCAACCAAGAAGTTGAAATGTACCTCCAGATCTTCTGCGGCAGTAACCTGACCATGTGGGCTGACCACATCACCCATGCAGAGTTCACACACAATCACTGCCGGCAAATCGCCATTCTACCTCATGTATGGCTTCGAACCTCATGCCCTTCCCACCATCCTGGCAGAAACACCGCTCCTGGCCCTGGAAGAATGCCTCAAGGCCCTATCCACAGCCAGGGATGAGGCACTTGCCATCCATGAACTCACACAACAGGTGATGGCATCCTGTATATGCTACTCTTTTACTCCATTCACTAAGAGAGACAAGGTGTGCCAGGTTAGAGGCAAAGAACCTCAATTGCCATTGTGAACCCCAAATTCACACCTAAAAGGGAAGGACCCTTCACTATCATGGACATCCTATCCCCCTTGACATATAGACTCTGGCTTCTGACAACATGGAAGATCCACCCTGTGTTTCATGCCTCCCTCTTATTGCCCTATTGCTAAAATAGCATCCATGGCCCAAACTTCCCAGCTCCACCCCCGGAGCTAATAGAAGGCGAAGAGGAATACAAAATTGATAAGATATTGCACCATAGGAGAACAGCCTGCTTCTACATGTTCCTGATCCAATGGAAGGGGTACACAGCCAAGGAGGACTTCTGGGTTCCAGAATGGAATCTGAAAAATGCAAAGTCCACCCTTCAGGAGTATAAAAACCTCTATTCAAAGGCCTTCCCCCCCCAAAAGCAATAGCTTTCTTGCTTCACAACACTCAGTACTTGCTTCACCCCTTCCTCACTTCGCTCTTCATTTACTATATCAAATGTCTCTGCCTCATCTATCTTGTCTCCCACATCTCTGTCCCTTTCAGTACCTTCTATGGAGGACCATCTTGCTTTACTGTTGTGTACCCCTTCTCCACCGATGCCCACCCTCCTCATCATGAGAATGCTGTGGTGGTGGCAACTAATACTGTGCCTCCTAGCCCTGGTGCTTTATATATCCTCCCTGTCCTTGAATCACCCACTGATGCCTCAACCCCAGTAATTTCCATTGATATTCCACTTCACACCCACACCCTCTGGTCCTCTGACCCCACTGGTAATGAGCACAGCATGCTCCATGAATACTTAACCAACCCCCACATGTTTTGGGGGATTTCTGCATTCATAGACCCCTTGTTCCTCTTCTTTCTCCTGTTTATGATCTACCTCCAGTTGGAGCATCTCCCCCACCTCTTCTTTTCCCTCATAAACAATGACCATCATGTCATCTCCCTCATTGGCACCTCCATCAGAACCATTTATTCCCAAACCCTTAGCCATGTTCATGAGTTGGCCCATCAACTTGGCTACCCAGAGTTCATCCAGGATGTTGACAGGTACCTCTGGGAGACTGCCACAGTTAGAGTCCCCACTGATATTGCCATCTCCGCCTACATCATTCAATCCCCCTCCCTGTCACCTTCTAAGATTATCCACAACTCGGTCTAAGCAGCCAATGGCACACCCAGTGCATCATCCTCCCCCCTTAACCCAATAAAAGCCCTTACCATTGATGCCCTCCAAGCTCACTTCCACCGAATTCAGAAGGCCACAATCCAGTGGTACATTCTTCAGGGAGACTTACCTTGCCCTAGTGACCACCACCGATATCATGACTCATGCTTTGTGTGCCACAGGCTCGGACACATCAGGGTGCACTGTCCCCAATAAATGTGCCCCTTCTGCCATCAGCACTCCTCCGGTCACACTCAGGCCACCTGTCCCTTCCATAACTGCCACTCTCCACCTGGGTCCTCCTCCTCATCCACCTCCTCCCACAGTTCCCATCAGTCCTGGGATTCCTTTTGGTCCCACACCTCCTGCACTTCCAGCCACTCTCAGTGCTCTGGATACATGCTTCCAATCCCTCTGCCTAGGTCCCCACCAGTATTAGATGAGAATGATGTCTTCCTCTTCAACTCCATTAGGGAAAGTAACATGTGCGGTTCACCCGTCAGGTCCTGCAGGGGCTTGTAAAAGTCTCACTAGGGTTTGGACCCTACTAAAGGGGTAATGTTACGATCAGCCCCTTTTTCTCTTTTGTCTTATTTCTCTTTCACCTTGTATTACTTAAGACGTGCACTGCCCTTCAATTAGTCACTACTATGGCTGTGTGTTTTCTCTTATCTCCTAGTACTTACTCAGACATTCTGTGATGTTCCATGTAGTTCTATCATGCACAGCTTTCTGACTTGTTTCATGCTATGCATGACCCACTTCTCTTATCTCAAGTTACTCCTTTTGGATTTCTCTCTTATCAAGCTGTAGCACTGCTTGGTCTGTGTGCAGGATTCTTACATATAAATAGGGCATAGCACAAGCAGTGTATCCTTAGCCTAAGCCTACTCGAGATAGTAATCTATTGCATCTTTGACCCTCTCGCTCCCCTTTGCTCTTCCCTCGAACCACTTGGCCTTGCAGCATCTTCGCTTGAGGATACTCTGTCTTCGTTTTTGACATCACTACATACTTGCCTAGGCAAAGTAGTGACTAGTCTCTGTGCATTCAACTCAGGATCTACGCCCCTTGTCTTCATCTTGCGGCTTTAGGTTGCACATCGAGTCTACGATTGATGCTACCTGCACCTGTCATAACACTAAGCATGGGCAGGATGTTGTCACTCATTTGTGCATTGCTCTTTATGGGTCAAAACAAGGGGCCTTGAAGTGGTACCAATGTCTTTATGACATATTGTTTGGTCTTGGGTTCTGTCAGATTGAGGTAGATTGGGGTGTCTTTGTGGCCATTATCAAAAGAGATATCTTGATCCTTGCATCACATGTTGATGATTGTATGGTGACTGGTAGCTCTTCTCAGCTTGTTTAGATGAAGTGACCTAACAAGGACACAACCGTCGGCCTCTACTAACCAGAGAAAAGATGGATAATAAGAGTGGGGGATCGCGACTTAGGTCACAAAGACACAAGAGGTCGAAGCTGGGGCTCAGCTCGACTCTTGGCCTGTCTTATATATGTCTACTACTATTAAATACATGAGGTCTGACTAAGCTACATGTGTCTAACATGAGGCAGTCTAGACCTCTGACATCATAGATAAGAGATAAGAAAGTCCAGACTTGTGATGTCATAGATGACGTCATATTATGTGATCGGTCTAGACCAGTGATGTCATATTATGTAATGCGGTGTGCCACACCATTATGATCAGAAAAAGGAGGCAAGTTTGAATAGGATTACAACACTACCCTGTCTTTAGGTTGAGATTCCAGATCAACCGGAATCATAAAATAGAGATGCAAATTCGTGGAGAGTTACTCCTTGGACTTTTCTAGGCACAGCTGGGTTTTTTCGATAAAAATCTTTAATTGCCAGAGGAGCATTGGTGAGATCAGCCACGGGCTGCCAAGTAGCATCACTGACATCATAATCTTTCTATTTAACCAAATACGAAAGTCCACATTGAGTGGAGCGAGAATCCAGAATGTAATCTACCTCAAATTCCTTGGAACCATCTTCTGAGATATGTACCACGTCAGGTTTGCTGACTGGTTGTCCTGGTAATTGATCTCTAAATGATTTGACATGAGAGATATTGACAGTAGGATGTATTTTTATTCTGGCTGGCAGTTTTAGAGTTACTGTATTTGGAGAAGTTTTCGAAACTTCAAAGGGCCAATCCATTTCTGTGTGAGCTTTGCAGAGGTGTAGGATAGCTGTAAGTGCTCTGTAGATAACCAGACAAAGTCGCCTTTTTTATATTCTGGTGCAGCGGATCTTTTCTTTTTGGCCTGCACTTTCATTTTTTCTGCAATAGCGCGAAGAGCATTTTCTACTTCGGCATGTGCTTTTCCTAACTCGGTCTGAAATTGGCCGGCGATGGAAGAGTCATGTTTGAATTCAATCCCATGCGCGGCATGTAGTTTCGAGTTACCGCAAAGGGTATGCTACCAGTAGCTCTTGTGACGGTATTGTTATGTGCAAATTCTGCTAACTTTACAAATTCCAGCCAAGATTCTTGGATCTTGGACATGTAGCAACAGAGGTATTGTGCTAGATTGCGGTTTACGCAATCTGTCTGTCCATCCGTCTGGGGGTGGTACATGGTGGAGAGTTTTTGTTCAATCTTAAGCAATTTACACAACTTGGTTGTGAATGCAGACGAGAACTGCGGTCCTCGATCAGACACCACTGTTTTTGGCAATCCATGCTTACACCACACATGGTCTCGAAACAAGATAGCCAGATCTTTGGAGTTGATAGATTTTGAACATGGTGTAAACACCACTTCTTTAGAAAATTGATCTATAACAACACAAATGGCATCCAGGCCATTAATTGCTGGGAATCCTGAGATAAAGTCGACTGAAATATCCTCCCAGGGATGTTTTGGAATTGGTAAAGGTGCCAGCTTCCCTGCTGGAGGTCATGATAAAGATTTGGATTGCGCACAAATTTGGCAATGGTCTATGTAGTTGTTGATTTCTTTTTCATCTCAGGCCAAAAGAAGTGCTGAGATATTGTGGATAAAGTGCACTGTTGTCCTGTATGGCCTGCAATCGGCGAATCATGGCATAACATAAGAAGTTCTATCCTCAATCCTGGAGGTACGAAAACATGGTTGGAGTCATTGATAAATACAGATTACTGTTCATCAAACCAGCAAGTCACGGATGAAGGTATTTTTAGATTTTTTGACATTTTCCGTAATTTTTCCAGGAAGGGTGACTCTAAATGCACATCGTTGATAATGATTTGCAGTGGTAATACCGTGATATTTTCATTAAGGTTCTGCACAGCATCACCATGATCCGGCCTTCTGGATAACGCATCTGCTCTAGCATTGGTAGATCCAGGTTTGTAGATCAATACATAATTAAATTCTTGTAGTGTGGCATGCCATTGAGCTTGGCATGGCGAAAGGGTCTGTGTTTTTTTCCAATATTCTAAGTTTTTGTGGTCAGTCCAGATTTCAAATCGTGGACTTCCAATGAGATAGTGGCACCATTCTTTGAGTGCGCGAATAATGGCTGCCATTTCTTTGTCATAAATAGGTTAATTCCTTTCAGCAGCATTGAATGAATGAGATATAAAGGCACAAGGTCTCCAGAGACCATCTTCACAATGCACTGAAAGCACTGCTCCAGTAGCGATGTCTGATGCATCAGTTTCCACCCTTAGTTCTTTAGTGCTATCGGGGTATGCGAGTAGAGGTGCCTTGGTGAATTTCTTTTTCAAATATAAATATGCATCTTCTTGTGCAGGTCCCCAGGACCATGGTACATCTTTCTTTGTTAACTCTGTCAAAGGTTTGGTGGTATGTGCAAAGTTTTCAATAAAACGTCGATAATAATTACAGAGTCCTAAGAATGATTGTACTTGTTTAACAGATTGCGGTTGGGGCCATTCCGCAATTGCTTTGGTTTTATTGGTTTGCATATCTACCCCATCTTTAGATACGACCATACCCAGATAGTTGACCGAAGATTTAAAAAAGAAGCATTTAGAAGGTTTGCAATAAAGATCATTATCCCGCAGGACCTGTAAAACCTCATGAACACGTTGCGCATGCTCGGCATGAGAGAGACCAGTAGTAAAGACAATGAGATCATCCAAATAAGCACCTGTGTCATTATAGCGATCATGAAACAAATCATCCATCATAGCCTGAAATGTAGCAGGCATGTTTTTATAACCAAAGTACTTGACTAGGGGTTCAAATGACCCAAAAGGAGTGACAAAGGCACCTTTCCATTCATCACCCTCTTTCATGCAGACATTGGTATATCCCCAACGAAGATCCAGCATGGTAAACATGTCAGCACCACAAAGCCGATCAACTAGTTGATCTATGCATGGTAATGGATATGCATTTGTCACTGTTCCTTCATTTAGGTAACGATAATCCATTACTAGTCTCTTTTTCCCATCTTTGTTGGGTATAAAAAACACCGGTGCCATTTGAGGCGACTCGGAGGGCCTAATATAGCCTTTTTCTAGTTTATCATCTAGGAATTTTCGAATTTCCAGCAAGTCTGTTTGAGACATAGGGATAACCCGACCCTTTTTTGGTATAAAATCAGGCTGCAAATCAATCACATGATCCCAAGTCTTCTGCAGTGGCATGCAGGTGGATTCCTGCTCCAAGAATACATCTAAGAAATCGTGGAATTCCACAGGGACTTCCATTTTTATTTGTTTTTGTTCGTCCAGCAATACCTTATTCACATGAACAGTGTCATACTGGTTGAAAGTCATTGTGTGATTCACCCAATCTATGGATGGATTGTACTGTCATAGAAATTCATATCCTAAGAAAACTGCATTTGTGGCTAAATTGGATACATATAATGTTAAGGGAAATGAGTATACAATTTGATTCCCATCTTTCATTTTGGCATGTATATTACATACATGAGTAATACCTCTTCCCACGTTTGCAGATCCATCAGTGTTTCTGACTTCGATGGGTCTGTTCAGCTCTTCGCATGTGATGGTGTTTGCTGTGACAAATCCTTGGTCGACAAAACAATGAGTGGCTCCACTGTCGACTAACACAGATACCCAGACCGATGATTTGTCATTTCTTTGTAGTTTTAGCTCCACTTCTAAAGTGTTTTCCTGTAAGTGCTGTGTCTTATACAGCATCATTCTGATGTATTGAGGGGTTTGATAAATTACTTCATTTTTTTTGTATTTGCGTGAAATTAAGTACCTAATGTTTTTCTTCTGGGGCCAAGCTTGATTGAGACTTTGCGGCGGAATATTCGTCCGATGGGCTACCATAACGGGATGACAGTTTGTGTGATGAGAATGAGACAGGCTCATAGTTTTCATTTTGAGCCATTTTGGTGAGTTCTTGCATATCGAACACTTCATAGTTAAAAGATGAGGACAGATCAACAGAGTTAATTACAGGGGCTAGTTTTTCCCATTCTGGTTCATCGTAATAAGTATCAAAAACATCAGAAACTGGTACATAGTTCGAAACACTATTTTTTGTATTTACTAAATTTTCGTAAGTAGAAACAGAGTTAAAAGAAACATTGTCCGAGACCTCAGACACCCTCATATCTGAAGTTGGCATCAAAAACCCACCTTAGCGCATGCTTTGACTGTGAGCCTGTCTCACCAGTATGCTTCAGCTTCTTCTGTCATCCAAGCCTGGTGGTGGGCTGTAGCCACTGGTTGCAGTGCTTGTGGGGGTAGGGGCGGAGCAGAGATTTGCTGCTGTTGTGGAGGCCAGGATACAGCAGGGTACCCTGGGGCCTGATGGGGGAGAGAGGAGATTATCGCCTACCAAGCAGGTTACCACTGCATAAGTCTCTTCTCTTTTGTCGAGATTCTTGACTTTCAGATATAGCTTCATTTTGGCCCACCATAGCCGAAATGTTGCTTTGTTCCCATCCCAAAGACCGGGATCGCCGATGGTTCGTTTCACCTTGGTGGTGATGTCGAGTTGAAGGCTCGACAATTGATCGGCAAGGTCGTCTATCTTCTGGTTCAGAGATCTAGACATGTTTGACTATTTTAAAAGCAGTGGTGGCTGCATAGGGGTTGGAGGAAGGAGGAGTGGATCGATGAGCATTGAAAAAGAGTTGTAAGAGGTGAGGGGGAACGTTGGCAGCTTCTAACTGAAAACTTGTGTTTCCAGTCCAGTCCCAATCTGGTTTTGGGGCTACTTTGCGAATGGTGAGGAATTTGTAACCTATTGTGCACATAAAAAAAAAAAGAACCTGCTTGCCACTACCACGAAGAGGGCTCCACAGGGGTTTCGTCTCACGAGAACGAGACTTGTATGCCAGCTCGGGACCGGAAAGTTGGAGAGGGGAACCAGGGAACTGCCTGGCTAAGACTGATGTTTTAGTATGCCGAGACTGCGACTTTTACAGAAGATATCATGATTCCATCGGATTGCACTGCCTGAAACAGCTGCACTGACCCACTATGTGTGATAGGGATTGATTGTTATTTCTTGTCAGCTAAGTGTGTCCTCTCAAATGAGGTCTAAGCCTTAGCAAAGTGAACCAAGTGTAGTGCCCGACGTGCACAGCTCAAACAGTTTTATATAGGAGTTGTTGTCTCCTAGCTGTCACATAGCAAATGCGCTCCCGATAGAGCGATGACCACTTTATGCCTATGGATCAGCTTTCCAACAGTGAGTAAAAGATGACGAGCGGGGCGCATGTGTAACCGGTGCTAAACAGAGGTGGACGTATGGGGCAGCTTCAACCTAATGAAGTGACCTAACAAGGACACGACTGTCGGCCTCTACTAACCAGAGAAAAGATGGATACTAAGAGTGGGGGACCGCGACTTAGGTCACAAAGACACAAGAGGTCAAAGCTGGGGCTCAGCTCGACTCTTGGCCTGTCTTATATATGTCTACTACTATTAAATACATGAGGTCTGACTAAGCTACATGTGTCTAACATGAGGCGGTCTAGACCTCTGACGTCATAGATAAGAGATAAGAGAGTCCAGAGTCGTGATGTCATAGATGACATCATATCATGTGATTGGTCTAGACCAGTGATGTCATATTACGTAATGCAGTGTGCCACACCATTATGATCAGAAAAAGGAGGCAAGTTTGAATAGGATTACAACATTAGGTGTTCAAGCATGAAATTAGCTCACATTTTCAGATTACTAATCTAGGATCTATCAGCTGGCTGTTGGGGATGAAGATCACTCAGGATCAGTTGGCTCATACCATTTCTTTGTCACAGGAGCCTTATATCAAGGCAATCCTTGCAAAGTTCAATTTTGCTAATTTGAAACTGGTTGCTGTCTCTATCAACTTAAACATTACTCTGTTGGAGACTCAGTTGCCCAAATCCACTGAGCAAGTTATGAGAATAAAGAATATACCTTACTGCCAGGGCATTGGTTCCCTCATGCACTTGTCTGTCAGCACTAGTCCAGATGTTGCTTTTGCCATATTATGGATTTCACAATTCAATGCTAATCCCAGTTAGGCACACTGGAAAGCTGTCTAGTGGATTTTCCATTACCTCATTGGGACACAAGGACTTGCACTCACCTTTGAGAACAAGTTGAGCAGGCTCATTAGCTATGTTGATGCTGATGGAGCCATGCAGAAGCATTGCTGGGCCATCACTGGATTTGCATTTCTTATTGACAGGGGAGCGATCTTGTGGGGTTCAAATAAACAGGAGTTAGTTACCTTGTCGACCACTGAATTCATCAGAAAACTAACTATGTCTCTTTCAGTGTTCCAGTGAATTCTAGTAATTCCAGACCTCCAGTCTAGCAGATCTAACCAAACACAGCCATAATAACCAAATATAGCCACACTAACTAAACACAAACATACTAACTAAATACAGCCACACTAACCAAACACAGCCATACTAACCAAATATAGCTATACTAACCAAATACAAATATACTAACTAAATACAGCTATAAATCAAACATAGCTATCTAACCAAACATAACCACATCAACCAAATACAAATATGCTCATTAAATACAACCATACTAATCAAATAAAGCTATACTAACCAAATATAATAGTATGACTGGTTAGTATAATTAGTGTTGTTATACATGTATTTGGTTAGTGTGGCTATATTTGTATTTGGTTAGTATGGTTATGTTTGGTTAGTATAGCTATATTTGGCAAATATGGTTGTATTTGATTGGTATGGTTGTGTTTGGTTAGTGTGATTTTATTTGGTTAGATTTGATTTTCGTAGTTCAGTTAGATTGGATTAGATTTAGCATTGTTGTATTTGGTTGGTTACAATGGGATATATATATATCTAATGGTTGATAGTAGTAGATATGTCCACAGATGTGAGATGGTTATGTTACTGGATCAATGAATATGATTAATCACATGGGTCTTTAGTAACAGTCATAGTTGGGGACCACACTAAAAAAAAGGTTACATGGTATTAGCATTTATACAAAGTAGTAATAGTAGTTGAAATGTATGATAATTGGTAGTTAATGAATAAAATCAAAATAGTATGCATAATATTTACATCCACTTTGAATATTGTTATGATTGGTCTATGGCCCTCTATTCTTTTTCTTTATCTTAGCTGTGGCACCTCTCATTGTGCCTCTCATTGTCTCATCAGCTGTCCTTGCTGGTTCACCCACCATGCCACACTAGTCATCTCACTGGTGTATACCTATACCTATTCCCCTGAACCTACAGTCCCAAAAAGGGGGATTCTAGATGTACATCATTTATATGACCTACAGTGGGAGGACCATGATATTTTCGTTAAGGTTCTGCACTGCATTGCCATGATCAGGTCTCCTGGATAGGGCATCTGCTCTAGCATTGGTAGATCCTGGTTTGTAGATCAGAACATAATTAAACTCTTGAAGCATGGCATGTCATTGAGCTTGGCATGGCAACAAAGTTTGTGGTTTTTTCCAATACTCCAGGATTTTGTGATCCATCTAGATTTCAAAACATTACTCCCAATAAGGTAATGCCACCATTCTTTGAGTGATGGATAATAGCAGCCATCTCTTTGTCATAAATAGGATAATTTCTTTCTGTTACATCAAAAGAATAAGAAATAAAGGCACAAGGTCTCCAGAGACCATCTTCACAGTGGACTGAGAGCACTGCTCTCATGGTGATGTCAGAAGCATCAGTTTCTACCCTTAGTTCTTTTGCACTATCAGGGTATGTGAGTAGTGATGCTTTTGTGAATTTTTCTTTTAGTGATAAATATGTCTTCTCTTGTGCAGGTCCCCAGGACCATAGAACATCTTTTTTGGTTAACTCCATCAGAGGCTTACTATTAAATACATGAGGCATGACTAAACTACATGTGTCTAACATGAGGCGGTCTAGACTACTAACGTCATAGATAAGAGATAAGAAGGTTCAGACTTCTGACATCATTTAATAATGTCATGTCACATGATCAGTCTAGACCAGTGATGTCATATTATGTAATGTGGTGTGCCACACCATTAAGTTCACAAAAATAAGGCAAGTTTGAATAAGGTTACAACAAAAATTACCAAAAAAGCTGAAATAAATTACTAAATTAGGACAAAAAATGAAAAAAGAAAGACCAACTTACCCATATATATAATAACAAACTAAAATTGAAGTATGATAAGGTGTTGATATGGAAAGGAGATGATAGTGGTTGAGAAAAGAGAGAGAGTGGGAATAAATTCTGAAGGGTGCTAGGTTTAAATATCTCTTGGATGCTGACTTTGAATTCTACAATTTATAAGCATGTCCACTTTTTTCAATATCAAGTGTGGGAATTATATGCACAGCATAGCACAAATGAGGCAAATAATTGTCAGCAATATCATAACACAAATTCTTCCAAGTCTTTTCTAAACTGCTTTTTTTAATATTAAGTGTGGGGATTATATTCAAATGAGGCAAATCATGTAGGTACAGTATAACACAAATTCTTCCTAGCTTTTTAACTACATTTTTGACTGCTTTTTTAATATTAAGTGTGGGAATTATACTCAAATGTGACAAATCATGTAAGTACAATATCTCATAAATGGCAAAGCACACTAATCAGGCACTAACCAGGTATCCTAACAAAGCATAACCAAGCACATTGACCAGGCACTAACCAAGCATTAAGCATACTAACCAGACACTAACCAAGTATCAAGTAAAGAGATTTGAACACTCTGGTAGACTATCAGACAAGTAGTCTAGGAATCTTCAGTGTATATCCCTCTGAGAGCAGGTTAAGTCTGATTCTCTAGTAGCAAGACTTACTAGGATTTTTGAGAATCTTATAGCTGACACTAGACCTGAAGAAAAGACTTGTATTTCTCCTTCTTCTTGTGCTTGTATTCTAGAGAGCATCTCTGACACTCTTTTATACTCTACAGGACATGTGTTGTAACCACAATGGCGTTAACCTAACTGAAGCACTCTACGCACTAAAGGCAACCTTATTCTAGGGTTACAGATATAGATCCAGCCCCTTTCCTTTATCAGGTGCCTCATTCATCTTATCTCTTCATCTTAGTGCCCTGATCTTTGTTTGTACCTATTGACACTTTTATAGATGCTCACCTATTCTATATTGGATTGTATCTTGATAGATCTCCCAATCATATCTCTTATCTCCAGATCTCGGACCTTGATCCAGATCTTAGGGCCAGGTAAGGCTATGCCTTCTCTTCCATTCTTCCCACCACCACGGCATGTCTACTGCATGTCCTTATCTCTGTGGCACTACCCTGGACCCTCTTATCTCTACCTTCCTATTTAAGTAGTGCCCTCTGCCCTCACCGGCCCTAAGCTGGTCCGTGTGCATGGTATGCTAATATGTATAGGGCACTTGGTCAACTGGGATTCCCCAGCTTGATTCTAGTCGTCCTTCTTCAGCTTGCACCTCTTGTGGCCTAGCCCTAAGTGTACAGTCGTCATCCAGTACCCTCTGCTTAGCAAGGTATTCAGTTAGGCCCTATCGCTCATTCTCCTTTTCTACGAGTCACCCTCGTCCTCGACACTGCAAGTGGTATAGCCGTGTACAAGTAGTTGGCTTCCTACCATCCCTCCAAAGATTGCTGGGTTCCGATAACCAAACCCCGGTGCGGAATAGCCCAAGTGTTCCTTTGTGCTGACACTTCCCCTGTCCTCTTCACATCCTTGAAGTTAGGTTTAGTGCGTTGCTAGTTCGCAACAACATGTTTGTACATATATAGAAATCAAATATAACTAGAATATCAAATATGATTGAAATGACATGTATACATATGAAACAACATCTGTCTATGTGAGATGACAGATTGTCAGTATAGAATCCTAATCTGTCTTGTGTCTAACAACAGGGGTTTGACTTTAGTCATCTGTCATTATAAAATGTTTCATGTTATGCTTCATAATTGAATTGACATATAATTGACACTTCTCTGATGTTATTTGTAATATGTCAGGAATCAATATGAATGTCAGGGTAACTGACACCATTTGATAATCATGATTGATAGGTGTCAGGGACATGTCAATTCATGACTTGTCTCAACTTGTTAGTTGGTATTAGCTCAACTATGCTTAGTGCATGTAGCTGGTAATCATAGTTGGAGTGTACTAACTTCAATATCAAGTACACTAACCATGCATCAAATACACTAACCAGACACTAGCTTAGCCTATCAGATCCTAACCTGGCAATCAAGCATAGCAATTAAGCACACTAATTAATACTAACCAAGAAACTGGCCTATACCAGGGTAGTGTGGGAATTCAATGCTTAGTCATGGCTATATCAGAGGTAGAGGGGATTTCTGGCTTTCATTTAATCCATGGATCATATGATTTGGTGCACATACAGCCAAGATATGACTGATTCTATTTTGTATATTATTTTCGACCACATTTCATTCCACATATATAGCTCTATTGGTTCAAATAAAGCTCAGATTCCACTGAATAATATGTAGCATGTGTAAATAGCTTTTACATCTGCCACTAATCACATAGATCAACCATGTTATGGATAAGATATAAATAATATCTTTCAGTTTAGAGTTAATTTTAACCAAATTAAATATTTATAACATAATCATTAGAAAGAAAATATTTCTATGATGAAGCTTTATGATTACATGATTTGTTCTAATTTTTTTTTACTAGTTCTTGAATTTAAGTAGTTAGGATGCCAAACATTAGCTAGCCTGGGTTATAAGGATTGGTTAGTGGAAAACATTGTAAAGCATTATTCAAAGTATGATAGAAGGCAAAAATTGGCCATGGTTAGAAAGAAAAGCATTGGTTAGTCTAGGTTAGAAGATTAGTTGGTCTAGATTAGAAATATTAGCAAAGGGCTGGTTAGACATCAGCCAAGAAGATATCTAGTTATGTAGTATAGTTGGTTAGTTTGGTTAGCATCTGGTTAGTATTCTTTGTTGTATTGGTTGTGTTTAGTTAGTGCTTGGTTAGTGTACTTGATTGTATTGGATGAGTGTTTGTTTGAGATACTTGATTGGTATATATTTGATTGTATTCAGTTATGGTTGGTTAGTATACTTGATTATTTGGATGTGCTTGATTAGTGTGCTTGGTTATATTTGATTGTGCTTGATTAGTATGCTTGGTTGTGTTTGGTTAGTGCTTAGTTAGTGTGCTTAATTGTATTTTATAAATCTAGCAAGCTAGACATCTAGAAATGTCTGGGGCTTCTGGATATTACTGGGTGTCTGTGAGTCTATAGAGCTATGTATCTGTAAACTTCTAGGAATTCTGGGGAGTTCTGGAGAGCTTTAGTCTACTGTGCATCTAGTATGCTAGAAGGTTCTGGGTGCACTGTGGCTACAGTGATGGTTCTGTGGGATTCTGTGAGACTCTGGGAGATTTTTGGTGATTTGCTGTAGTAATGACTTGTTCTGTGTCAACATGTCAATTATACAGCTCATTCCACGTATTTTCATTCTACATTCGGTTTGTCATGTAGGATGTGCACGAAGAAATAGGCAGTACTAATCCGACTACTTTACAACCCTCGACATCGTTCTCGCCATCCAAACCAAGAGGTATATTTCCCTGTACTAGATGGCTTGAACAGGATTTCAAGTTGTCCATATAGATATTCCGGCCTCCTGAGTCATGCAGATCAGCGAGATTTCTCGGTTCAAACAATAACTCTACAGAAATCCAGAATGTGAGCCTCACAACGTGATAGATATTAGATTGCCTCGTGAACTTGCTGCTGACTCGATGAAATGATCCACATGTCTGTAGAGTGTGGAAACCCTTCGGCTCCAGCATTCGTTCCCAGGTATTAATTCGCGAATGCCAATGTGAGACCATGAAACCAACCAAATATCAAGACCAGCCAATCGAGCGGATCAAACTTGGATGTTTGTGACCGACAGGCCGTCCTGTGCACGATGCTTGAGAGAGTCCAGACTCCACGCAGCCGCTCAAGACATCAGTTTCCATGTTTCCTATAACGGATCGAGACTCTGCCAGTGCATCTTCAGAAAAAACAAGTCTTGAAAGGGCTAATGGTCAGATGGCTCCATTACATAATCTTCAGCGTTTCATATCCATCCAGTACCTCCGAGTCTGGTGTCGATGATAGATGATAGCAAGTTCTTTCACAATTCCACTCGAGTTTCAGTGATGGTCACGGATCATTTTATTGTTATTGTTTTATTTAAACCCTGAGCTAAACATATCCGTCATTTTTGCCCCTCATGCACGGCCGATCTGCAATGCGCCTCGCACTCGCCATTTCAACTACTTCAATGATTACAAACCTGGCTGTTGGGATGCCGACAATAATGAACCGACAGGGTAGTTTTGGCACTGCGGTACCACTATACAACAACTACTCCTGGCTGCATCCGAACAGCACTGTCAGTTTTGATGCCCTTGTCGCTCATGTCGAATCAGTCAATGCGCAAGTACTTCTCATTGTATTTTTTGTTCATGTCTTTTAACTTTATTTCGTTGAAGCAAGATGGATCGTGGAATAGAAAATTATCAGAAGAACACGGGAAGAACTCACCCTTATGCAAGTGCGGAATGGAAGAGGACTACAAAACCAGGTGCCGGTGTCTTCTTGGCCAACTATGAGAATATGTACTGGTACACTCTTATCGAAGTCGGCACTCCTCCCAAATATTTCGCCGGTGAGAAGTTTGCCTTGCAACATTTGTGATCATGCAGTCCATTTACACTCGTTTCTATTATGTAGTTTCTATCGACACTGCATGTGCGTAAGTACATTTCCTTGATTCTCCGTGACCTTTTCACTTTGCTCAATTCAACCAAGGGAGTTCTTCTTGCCATGGGAATTCTGTGATTACACATGCAATGACCACAGACGTTGGAATCCGGCCTCTTCTCCAACAGCTCAAGACACACATGAAGATTTCAAAATAGTCTCTGATACTAAAGATCCCAGTGCCACCGTAAACGGGATGCTCTACACCGACAAGGTCATTATTGGTGGATTTACAGTACGTTCACGCACTGTTTGCATGGAGATCTTGTTCGCCTCTGACTGTCGGCAAATAGGCAGAGTCCCAAACCATCGGTGTTGCAAAACAGTATTCGCCCCAGTTTCAGAAAGCGCAGTTTCCTGCAGATGGGGTGCTAGGAATGGCATTTCCGTCCATCTCTGCGTATCCTACTCAGACCTGGTTTGGAACGCTCGTCGAGCAACACGGGGTGATCAATCCAGCATTCTCATTCAAATTCACCTCTAATGGTGGAGAGCTGTACATCGGCGGAGCGAACTCGAAGCTGTACAATGGCAAGATTAAATACATACCTGTAAATGAGATGTCGGAGGTAATACGCTATGATATGCTGTGTATGTTTACTTACCCTAACCATTAGGGATACTGGGAAGTGAAGTTGGACAGCGTTGTCATGGAACAAAATTACGAGTCATCCAGGAGCCGCAATATGAGGGCAGTCATTGATACTGGCGCAAACTTTATTATCGGTGATCATAGGCGAGTTAAGCTGTTGCACGAGAAGCTGGAAGGTTATCATGTCGGCAATGGTTTCTACTCCCGTAAGCTTGACAGTCCCCATTTTCTTTGCGATCTTTTTATCGATGCTATGCAGTCCCATGCAAAGCTTTTCCAACTGTAACTCTTACGTTTAATTTTGAGGATTTCAAGCTTCCACCCGAACTCATTAACCTCGGCCCAACGTATGATGGATCCCCACAGTGTTTTAGTGGCATTGTGGCTGGGCAACATAAACGTGGTGAGATTTTGTATTTGTCATTCCGGTATCTGTCGCCTTCTTTCTTAAACCTTCTCTAGCATACTGGACCATCGGAGCGGTCTTTCTTCGGAGTGTCTATACGGTATTCGATTATGGCACAGAAGAAGTTGGATTTGCAAACCTCGCCTGATTTTGTACTTGTTACAAAGCTAACAGGCTGAAGGCTCTGGCCTCGAGCTCAGGGCGATTATAGCACACGTCATCCCTCTTGTCGCAGTTGGGTCTTTGCAGCAGTAATGGTAACCTCAGAGCATTGCTGCCATCCTGCTTGTATGTCTTCAGTTTTTCAGTCACTATCAAAGCTTCACCAAAGTGTGCATCGGATTCCGTATGTGGCCACTGAGTTGCGTACTGCTGATCATGTTTGGCATAACGCGTGGCGTACGCATAATAATCATAGCAGGATTTGCACTGTGGCCTTGTTAGTTGAGCTAACTGATACAGGAATTTTTTGAATCATAACTTCAGCTCGTACCTGGAAAGCTGCTCCCAGCATGCTGTCCGAATCGGGTCACATGGAGAAGCAGTTGAGGTACTGCATTTCTACATGGAGAGGCTGGTGGGAGTCGGTACTCCTCCCGCCGACCTTTACAGGTGAGGATGTCTCCATAAGTACATTCGTTGCAAGTAATCTGTCTTGCTCAACTCGAACGAGTGATATTTTCCTGCCTTCAAGATTCTGTAACAAGACCTGCCAAAAACTGTTTCGCACTGTTAGTCGAGTGGCGAGGTGACCCGACTCGAAGCTGTACAAAACAGTATAGGCTATCAAGATTTTGACCGGCACACCTGCGATCTTGGGCCACTGGTGCATGTTTAGTGAGCACAAGTAGTAGGTTCGTTCATGAGTCTCAATCGGTTCATTAGTAGGATCGGGCGGCGGATGTATCCTTGCCGAACGTTGTGGCGGTGGCCAGCTCAGTTCTGGGGCAAGGGTCCCGGCCTATGCTGGTGGCCACGCACACGAGTAGCGTAGGTTGAGGCGTGCCGTAGGACGTCAGGACAGTTAAGCCCATCTGCTAGAACTTGGACTAGCGTGGGAAATTAGCGACAGGATGCATTCACCTGGACCTTGGCATCATCGCTCTCACTGTCGCAAACCAACGAATCCCCGCGATTATAGTCTTTTGACTCACCGTCTCGTTGGTTCAAGCATTCACGCACCACTCTCGGAGCTTACTAAGGACCATGATGTCGGCCCTCGTTCCTGGACCTCGACCGTCCACGCAGCGTCGCACCCTCCCACCGCGCCCTTACCTCGAGCTCACTCTCGGCGCCTCGCCGACCGCACCATCTTCCCCCAGAGGCCAATGACGTGCTCATTGAAGCACCTAGCCTCCGGTCGTACTGCGACGCGGGCCCTCGCAGCTCACACCCTACGGCAGGTCCCCGAGTCCATCACAGGCCGGGGAGCGCGCAGCGCTCTTGCCCATCGACCCCCTCACACCGCTCGCCATCCGTAGTGCACGTAGATACCGTGTATTCCTTCCAACGCATATACACATACCCATGTTTAGCAGTACAGACCCCCGCACGACCGCACCACCGACGCGACTACCAAAGAATGAGAAATTCGAAAGTGTGTCACACAACCTCTAAGCGCTTTCAATCATGGGATATAGATTTCTTGCCCTCTAATCAGCTGTTTTTCATTTTCGGCGCTATTTTCTGATCGTTACTTTCCCTTTCATCGAATTCCCTGTCGTTATGGTGCTCGAAGTACCAGCTGACTCGCCGACTCACTGGTTCGAACCATTCTCAAATACCGGGACCATGAAGTTTAAGGACAAGAATGTTCACCCTTCACTAGCAAGAAAGAGAGCAACCGTAGTAACGACACGGGCTCTGTGATTACAAGCTCGACTCCGACCTCCTAATAGCTAGCCTGGATAAACCGACCCGTACGAGACGGAAAACCAGTGACTGCGTCGTTGCTTGCCCCCATATTTTGTCTGCTTCAAAAACTACTCCGCGCACTACCGGTACTGCGACAATCCCCACCCGAGTTTCAACGGTTGTTGTGGAAACCCGAGTGTGTCAGATCTAATGATGCGCAACGGCCCGCCGTGACTCCTGCGGTGCTATATTAACGGGTATGTGACACACAATATAGGCTATTTATCCTTCTGTTTTTCACCGCCAGCAATGAGCTTCGCATTTTTAGTTGTTGCCATTTACATGACTGTGTTCGCATTTGGAATGCCAGCCATGTTAAATGATTCTTCTGGTTTTGCAATACCACTATTCTGCAGGAACGCTTCTTGGGCATATCCAAACAAAACGGTCGACTTTGACGGAATGACCTTTGTCGAATCAATTAACACGCAGGTGACTTATTTCCTCAAATCCTTTTTCTCATATTATTTCATTGTAGAAACATGCGTCGCAACTTGGAAAGCTACGAGAAGAGTACAGGAATTGGTCACTCTTTTTCGGAAAGAGCTGTGGAAAGGAAAGGGTTTATAAAACCAGGTGCTGGTGTCTCCTTAATTCAGAGTGAACATATGTGGTATACGATCATTATGGTCGGCACTCCTCCCATGCACTTTACTGGTGAGGATCATTACTCCTTCCAAGAGTACCGTACACTCATCCTGACGAAAACCCAGTCTCTATCAACACTGCCTTGGCGTAAGTTATATTCATTTGAAGGACATGCAACATTTCTCACTCGACTCTACCAAGCGATCTTTTCCTTCCGTCGCGTTTCTGTGATGACAGTTGTAATGAACATCTCCGTTGGGACCCCACCTCATCTCGCACAGCTGAGAATATTAAAAAAAAGTTTAGTCTCGAATTCAAGGACGAGCCCAAGGGCTTTGTCGTTGGAAAGCAATACACTGACATTGCCACCGTTGCGGGTTTCACTGTACGTTTAGCACAATCTTATGTGTCTAGAAGCTCCCTGTTAACCAGTGGTCAGGCAGATGCTCAAACCATTGGTGCTGCCGAATTGTATCCAACTAGATTAAGCAAGAAGCAATTCTCTGCGGATGGAATATTGGGAATGGCATTTTCGTCTATCTCAAGATATCCCGCTCGGACGTGGTTCGAGACGCTGGTTCACGAGCGTAAAGTAATCAATCCAGCATTCTCAATCAAGCTCGCCACCGTAGGTGGAGAATTGTACATTGGAGGAGCAAACTCGAGGCTGTACAACGGTAATATCACCTACTCACCCGTGATCGAAAAGGTAAGGAAACTAAGATAGAGTGAAAATGGATGGGTGGCTTACTATTATAACTTATCCAGGGATTCTGGAAAATAAAATTGGAAATTGTTACCATGACAAGGGGGATGTTTGATACCACAGTGTCGCAGGGTGTGAAAGCCGTCATTGATACTAGTGCCAAGTTTATTATTGGTGACATCCAGCGTGTTATGCGAATGCACAAAAAAATGGGCGGTGGATTCGTCGGTAACGGTTTCTACTCTGGTGAGTGTTGGAATGCCAGGTTGCATGTAATAGTGGCAATTTGACTTTTACACACCATGCAGTCCCATGTAACAACTTCCCAACTGTGTCCTTCACGATTAACGGCAAGGATTTCGTCATTCCACACGAGCTCATTAACCTGGGACCGACGTTTACTGGATCATCCCAGTGTTTCACTGGCATTGTTGCCGATAAGAACAATCGACGTAAGTAATCTTGTCTCCACCGAAATATCATGAGTGATGAATGCTCAATTGTTTTCTATTCAACAGCATTCTGGACCATAGGGGCTGTTTTTCTCCAGAGTGTCTACCTTGTTTTTGATTTCGGTACAGCAGAGGTTGGATTTGCGACTCTCGCTTGATATGCATCGGAGTCACTGGGGCAATCAAGGGAGTTGGCAGACTTGCAGTGTACAATCGGGGCATAATCGAATGATCAATGATTTGCCTGGTTTATTTAGCCTCTTCGGGTCCTTTCCGTTGGCATTTGCCACTGACATCAAAAAACAACTAGTTGATCAAGAGCATCTGCATATGCCATATGGTGCGTTGATTTGCAAGCACTGCCTCGGAAAGCTCGGAAACAAATCAGTCGGCGACGGCGCGACTTTTCTGCGGACCTTCAAAGCTTCATAAAAAGTGGCGCTCTGGCATGCAGTAAGGCACGAACGAAGTGACAGAGCATTGTCTTTGGCCGAGCGTGAGGAAAGTGGCGCTGCAGCCCTTTCCTCTTCTCCACATCGTCTGATCTGCGCCTCACCGATTCGGTGTAGCAGACCTCTCTTCCGTTCTCTCGTTTCACCCCTCCCACCTCTCCCAGGCGCCGATCCTCACCACAATCGGCGCATCCGTCTCGATTCCCGGGCTCCGGACCCCTGGAGGCCCTGGCAAGGATGCTGCACGCGAGTCGGATACCCCACCCGCCCCGCAGCTTATCCTCAGCCCAGGTCGGCCCGGAGCCGGGCAGCGCTGCGCGCTGTCGCCCACACACACCATCTCATCCCCCGTTTACGCGTTCACAATAGAGGTATTTGTAGTAGCTAGACAGCGACTCAAATACAAGTGACCCTTTCTCCTTCCGCCCTGACCCGATCTCAGGCCAAAGACCGCACGTTTTGAGTTAGCAGCTAATAGTGGTGACAAGGGGTCGCACTATTGAACACCGAATAAAGTTAGCATCCCGAACTCTCTTTCCAACTGAAGAAAAGGCGTAGGTGGTTTCGATGATATGTATCAGCACAATTGACTGACATTTCATATCGGAGGCTGAATTGCAGTGTACGCCGATCTGGTCCTTCTGACACAAGTTCCGGTGCTCTTTGGTTGTTTCGTAGGCTAAAGTTCGACTGTCGCTCATCCCAGGTCACTTGCTAGTAATGCAGCATCCGAGCTACCCATCTCTCGCCATCTCGCTGGTTCGATTCTCCCTAGTACTCTCGAATCCGAGGACCAGGATAATACAGAAGCACTCCCCCTCGGCTTCCTAAATGACACCGCATTTAACTTGAATGGGTCACGTTCAGGGTTCAATGGCATGATGGGATGTGCATGTCCCGAATATGTCAGATCCAATGATGGATCATTCCGACCTATTATATTAAATGTGCATGAGTATAGATAGACTGAGTAACCCTTTTTTTTCACATGAGCTTCGCATTCGTTGTTGTTATCACTTACATGGTTGTGTTTACATTAGGAATACCATTCGAGCCAGAGAAAAAAGGTGACTCTGGCCTTGTGATACCACTGTTCTCCAGGAACGCTTCCTGGCTGCACCCAAATCATACTGTCGACTTTGATGCAATATCCTTCCATGTGGAATCATTTGCCAATGCGTGGGGTATCCTATTCATTCGAAATTCTTTTTTTTATTTATTTCGTTGCAGTAACATGGGTCGCAACTTGGAAAACTACGAAAAGAACACGGGAATGATCCACTCTGATACAGGAAAAGCTGTGGAATGGAAAAGGACCACAAAACCAGGCGCCGGTATCTTCCTATTGAAGGATGATTCTCCGTACTGGTACACATTTGTTATGGTCGGTACTCCTCCCGCGTACTTTACCGGTAAGAATTTCTTGTTCCATATATGCCATGCATTAATGCCGGTGAAAACCCAGTATCCATCAACACTGCTTCGGCGTAAGTGCGTTCATCGCAGGTCATTCAACCTTTCTCACTTAACTCCACCAAGTGATCTTTTTCTGCCTTCGCGTTTCTGTGACGAGACCTGCATCAACCATAACCGTTGGGACCCCACCTCATCTAAAACAGCTAAAGACAAATTAAAACCTTTTTCTATCAAATATAACAACCAGCCCAAGGGGGTCGTCGCTGGTCGGCTGTACACAGACAATGTCACACTCGCTGGTTTCACTGTAAGTTTGACGTGATTCTATGAGGTTAACAATTCCCCACAATCAGTGGCTAGGCGGACGATCAGACTATCGGTGCTGCCAAAAAGTATGCGACTATATTCAGCGAGGAGCGATTCCCTTCAGATGGGATGTTGGGGATGTCATTCTCGTCCATCTCGGAGTATCCTGCTCAGAACTGGTTTGGGACGCTGGTCGAGCAGCGAAAAGTGGTCAACCCAGTGTTTTCGATCAAACTCGATACTGTAGGTGGAGAGCTGTACATTGGAGGAGCAAACTCGAAGCTGTATAATGGTAACATCACCTACGCGCGTGTAATTGAAAAGGTATACGGACTGAGCCAGAGTGCAGTGAACTTCATTACTTATTCTATACATTGTCCAGGGGTTTTGGAAAATAGAGTTGGAAAGCTTTGTCATGGAAAGGGGAATACTTCAGAGCAGCGCGACGAAGAGCCTCAAGGCCGTCATCGATACCAGTGCCAATTTTATCATAGGTGATTCCGTGCGAGTTTTACGGATGCACAAAAGGTTCGGGGGTGGGTTTGTCGGTGACGGTTTCTACTCTGGTGAGTGTCGAGTTGCCTTTACAACTTTTTTATTACGTATAAACACACATCTTACAGTCCCATGCGAAAACTTCCCAACTGTGGCGGTCATAGTTAACAGCAGGAAATTCATTATTCCACCCCGGCTCATTAACTTTGGGCCAACGTTCGCTGGATCATCCCAGTGTTTCACTGGCATTGTTTCTGATCACTACAAAAGAGGTGAGTATTTTTCTCTTCTCGGATCCTCTGTGATTGACGATTAATTTATTCTATTCAACAGAATTCTGGTCCATAGGGGCAGTCTTTCTACGAAGTGTTTATACGGTGTTCGATTATGGAACAGGGGAGGTTGGATTCGCGACCCTCGTTTGATATGCATATACTACGGTTAGTTGAAATTGGACTATGTTTATCAATATTTTTTGTTTGCCATTGATGTCCGTCAGGGTGTACGTTGTGTGGATGCGGACCGAGCGTAGCGAGGGCGAGGGCGAGGACGAGGACGAAGTACAACACTACATCCAGTTGAACGAGTACAAATGGACACACCGTGACTTGCCCACATCAGCAAACTGACCCTTGTCATTAGCCGACTCCCAGCAGAGCACCCAGTTTCTCAGGACATTTAGCCGAGCACACAGTCTGTCAAACTCTAGACCAGACTGTCCCAGCTCGGACAGCAAACCCTTCATACTGTCACAGAACTTGAACAGTTCAGTCTGGCTACTACAATAAATATTATGTAACGGTGCCATATGTACAATCCCATACATATAGTTACTAATCGAGGACTACATCGAGAGCGGCATACTATGGCGGGCGGTCGGAGGAAGACACTGAAAACATATTGAATCGAGGGACGATAGCGACACTATAAGGTCATTTACTGCCAGTGACATGGTTGCAACTTCGAGGAATCCGTGCTTCTCACATTCAAGTTGCACATTGGGCAGTGACAGAGTGTCCACTCTGTCTAATGGAGAGTTGGACATAACCAATGAATTCATTTGCATCATTCAAGTTTTCCTCTGCTCTTTCAAGCATGATGCAGTTCAACTGTAAGGTGATGGTATCATTGCGGTGGACAATCTCACATGCAAGATCTTTCTTCAACAATGATATCTGTCAGTCACTACGAGTGGCCTCCAGTAGGAGATAAGCCTCCGTATTACTGCTGAGGGAAGGGATGATAGTACGAGGCGGACTTGTTGGTTGCTCGGGCTAGACATAGTTAGAACAAGTGTAAGTCTTGAAGTATTGTAACTCACTTGTACACCTGGAAATTCTGATTGAATATCAGATCCAATCGGGTCTCCTCTGTCTTGCATGAATCCATGGTGCTGGAGACTCCAGGCAAGCTATAGTAGTAGTAGGCTGAGGCTCATGGCATGGTATCCGAGTATGCTTGCTGATGGTGGAGTGAGTGAGCGGAGTGAAATGAAAATGTTTGTCAAACTTGTGAGTAGGGGAACGGGTCAAGGAAGTGTTAATGACTCGGGGGCAAATTTTGGCCATGGTGATAGTGAGGACTAAGCTCTGGATGCATGCTGGCATTTACAATTTGTGGCACACACTTACTAACTTAGAGCATGAGCAACATATAATTTATTAATTTATACTAGTAACTACATCAGCAAAACCAGGATTTCGCCATAGTGCTCATAGTGTTCATAGTGTTTCATAGTGTTCATAGTAACTCATAGTAATCATAGTACTTATAGTATCATAGTGCCATAGTGTCATAGTGTTCATAGTGTTCATAGTGTTTCATAGTAATTATAGTACTCATAGTATTCATAGTGTCATAGTGCCATAGTATTCATAGTGTTTTATAGTGTTCATAGTAATTATAGTAATCATAGTGTCATAATAACTAATGGTAGTACTGATCAATATTTTTCCACTACTAACTGGGCCTAATTAGTGCTTTGCCAATATTCCTAACCTAGACTAACCAATGTTTTCCTACTATAACTAGTGCTTTGCAACCTAGACTAACCACTATTTCCTACTAACCAAGTGTAACTGGTGCTTTGCCAATATTTCTAACTTAGACTAACCAATATTTCCTACTAACCAAGTATAACTGGTGCTTTGCCAATATTCCTAACCCAGACTAACCAATATCTCCTACTATCCAAGTCTAACTACTACAGTACATATGCTCATAATGCATATCTGTCATAATGCATTGATTTTCTGGTGGTCCCAAGTTGGAGCCACCCAAAATGAAGGTATTTTTGCATATTGCATAATGCATAGGTGTTACTCTTAGTATATACATTATGATGGAGCCTGGGATCATGTTGGAATTGCTTCCATGAATGTGTGAATTGAAATTTTGGTGTTCTTTCAGCCTGGTTATTGCATCACAATTCTAAATGCATAGAGCTGCAAAATGGCTGAAGCATGCCAAAAATGCATCAGCCACTTCTGCAAAGCCACCACTGGTGCAGCAGATAGCTCACAAGAATCTTATGCTTGGTGATTGGTTATTGGTCTATCATTATGTTGATGAACATCCAGATGCTTCCTAGGCTGAGATTGTGGAGCACTTTGCTACATGCCAAGAAGGCCCCTTAATCTTCACACAATCAACTTTATCTTGCAAGCTTTGAGACCATCCAAAAATGGAGGCATGCACAAATGACAATCCCATTGCATTATCATCAAAGAGGCCTAGAGTTGTTACCCAACCAGATGTCAAATGTGCACTCATGCAATCAACTCAGACAATGAAGATGATGCAAACTTGGAGGAGCCATGTGCCTCAAGGATTGAGGTGATGGACTTGTGCAGGCAGCTTGAGAGGGTGATCTTAGAGTATGGTGAGGGCAAAGATTTGGCATTGTCGAAGCAGTTGTGTCGATTCCATGCAAGGTTGTCGAGGCAGGAGATGGCTTGTAAGAAGCAGATAACATTGGATCAGCACTTCATATGCCACATAGATGCGTGACATTTTTGTCACACTTTGTCACACATCCTCATCTTGCATATCCATAATAATGCATTGGGTTTGGTCAGCCCTGACATTATGCATTATGAGCATATGTACTGTAGTGCTTTGTCAATATTCCTAACCCAGACTAACCAATGTTTTTTTTTTATACTGACCAGGTCCAACCAGTTTTGCCAATATTCCTAATCCAGACAAGCTATGAAGTACTGTCCAAAAAGTGTATAAAACTATACCAAACAAGAAGAGAAAGACTCAGTAAAATTTATTGTTGCTTATATCATTTGTTATGAGTGAGTACTACCAAAAAGCATAGCATAAAATATACAAAAGTATGTATACCAAACATCTGGAGAAAAGATAGGGTGAAATCTGAGTGATGAAGTACTACTAAAATGTATACTACTAAAGTGTAGTAGAAACATGTAGCAAGAAGACTTGGCAAAATTTTGGATTACATATGTTGCTTACATCATTCAATTGCATAACTTAAAAATTTCAAAGACTTTTAAACTTTTCTTAGACTCAAATAATGAACAATAATGGTAAGTACTCATCATTATTCTCATTCTCACTGACATAGAATCTGGCCTACCTCAATTACACCACACTCTGCTTTGAGTTGAAAGTCACTGCAACCTAGAAGCTGCCCACTCCATTTGCAAAGAT